>JAUEJL010100172.1:0-13319 GCA_032274825.1 Drosophyllum lusitanicum
TAAAATAAACATAATTAAACCATAACTATGATGCTGGACACTTAGCCCCCTCTACTTTTGCGACGGTAAACCTTGCCTCAGCGATTCACATCATCACTCCCGCCCTGAAGAACCATGTAACCTCTGACTCGGGCAAATCTTTCCATATGTCCTCAAGGTGGAAGTCCGGAAACTGCTGGTTGATCTGCTCGTACGCTTCCCATGTAGCCTCTGACTCGGGCAAATCTTTCCACGCCACCAAGACCTCCCGATTACCACCATACTCTCGAGTCCCTAACACCTCAACAGGCACCAGCGTGTTAGACCCCCTCATTAAATACAAACTAACCTGTTGAATTGCCGAAGACGGCGGTAACTCTAATCGATATGCGACCTGGCCAGTCCCTTCCAATATCTTAAAGGGGCCATAAAACCGGGGAGCTAACTTTGCATTTTTCCGGGCATTTGCCGATATGGACACAACTTTAAGTAAACCATGTTCCCCGCCTCAAAAGTGACATCTCTTCTTTTTCCATCTGCTTGTGCTTTCATAATCTGCTGTGCCCACATAAACGGGCTTTTGAGCTCCTTTAACAACCGATCCTGCTCCCGTAAATATTGATCCACTTCAAATGTAACAGCCCCCGGTCATAACTCAACAGACGAGGTGGGTCACGTCCTTATAGCACTTTGAAAGGTGTCATCCGGATGGTAGTGTGATAGGAAGTACTGTACCAATACTCTGTCCAAGGTAGCCACCTACTCCACTCCTTTGTCCGGGTAGACACAAAACATCTGAAATACGTCTCCACGCTGCGATTCACCACCTCAGATTGACCGTCGGTCTGCGGGTGATACGCTGTACTCCGTTTCAATGTAGTACCTTGATACTTGAATATTTCCCGCCAAAAGTGACTCACAAACACCTTATCCCGGTCGGTGACGATGGATTTCGGGATCCCATGCAATCTCACAATTTCTCGGATGAACACCGTTGCTACTGATGCTGCCGTGTATAGATGTTTCAAGGGCACAAAATGAGTAGATTTACTCAATCGGTCCACGGCCACCATAATTACGGCATAGCCCGCTAGGTACTAGTTTTGCTGACACACGCCTCATTCCATCACCCACTTTGCAATGTCTCGCCGTATTCCCACCCAAAAGAACTCGCGGGCCATTCGCTGGTATGTTTTTTGAGTCCCTTCGTGCCCCCCTATCGCCCCACCATGGACCTCCTGAAACAATTGCATGGCTAATCTCGAGGCCCGTGGTAGCACCAAGCGACCATGATAGACCACCTCACCATTTACCACGCTATACCCTACCAAGATTTAATCCCCCGAGTCAATTCGTTGCTTCAAAGCCCGCATCTCCGAATCAGTTTTTAGCTCCTGTGTTACCTGCTCACGAAGGCCAACAGAAACGACATACATTATGCGAATTGCCGCCTCCATTCCCCGCCTCAACAACGCATCCGCGGCCCTATTTTCCTTGCCCGGCCGATATAATATCTCAAACTCGTACCCCGAAAGTTTAGATATCCACCGCTGATGTTCCAGGCTACCGTTCGTTGTTCTAACAAATACTTCAGACTTTTCTGATCCGTGACAACCGTAAATGCCCGTCCCATTAAATATGGTCGCCATTTTTGAATTGCCATAACTATAGCCATCAACTCCCGTTCATAGACCGATTTCATCGGTGCCCGTTGCCCTAACACTTGACTAAAGTAAGCAATCGGTCGGCCCTCCTGCATCAACACAGCCCCCACCCCATGACCCGAGGCGTCTGTCTCAATTACGAAGCGTTTAGTAAAGTCGGGTAATGCTAACACCGGAACCCGAGTCATCACTTCGTGTAGCTCACATAAGGCCTTAGTCGCTTCATCAGTCCATCGAAAGCTATCTTTTTTTAGCAAGTCGGTAAGCACACGAACAATCTTCCCATACCCTTGAACAAACTTCCTGTAGTACCCCGTCAATCCAAGAAATCCCCTTAATTCACGCAAGTTTCGAGGAATTGGCCAATCCGTCATCGCACTAACTTTTGAGGGGTCCGCCTTTACCCCCTCTCCCGTCACAATATGCCCCAGATCAACTCGGCCCTGCCTAAATACACATTTCTTTCGGTTACAATATAATTTCTCGGCCCGGAGACACCCAAAAACCATGGTTAAGTGCTGACGATGCTCCTCTATATTCCGACTATATACCAGGATGTCATCAAAGAATACCAATACAAACTTCCGCAGGTATGGCCGAAACACTCATCAAGGATTGGAATGTGGATGGCGCGTTGGTCAACCCAAAGGGCATGACCAAGAATTCATAGTGGCCCTCGTGAGTCCGGAAGGCCGTTTTATGGACATCCGTGTCTTTCATGCGGATTTGGTGATACCCCGATTTAAGATCCAATTTGTTGAATGTTGTGGCCCCATGTAGCTCGTCTAGAAGCTCGTCAATAACGGGAATAAGGAACTTATCCAGGACCGTAGATTTATTCAGTGCCAGATAATCCACACAGAATCTCCAACTACCATCTTTTTTCTTGACCAGGACTCAGGAATGGGCTGGTGCTGGGTCGGATTATTCCCGACTCAATCATCTCACCCACGAGTCTCTCAATCTCATCTTTCTGTAACTGCGGGTATCGATATGGCCGGACATTTACCGGTAAGGCGCCTCCCTTTAAAATAATCGAGTGCTCGTGGTCTCTCGAAGGTGGTAAACCTGTAGGCATAGAAAACACATTTGAAAAATCGGTTAGTAACCCATCCAAGGTCGGATGAACTTGCGATTCAGGCATATCGGTACCCTCCAAACTTGCCATAGCAATAACATAGCCCTTGTCAATTTCCGCGTACCCCCGCGCTAGGGCTCGTAACGAAGCTACCCCCCGATGTAACCCGGGGTCTCCGTTTAATGTCACCCATTCACCCCGTAGGTGAAACGTCATGGTTAGCTTCCGCCAATTAATCCGAGTTTCACCCGGCTGTCTCAACCATTTAATTCCCAGTATAACGTCGGTGCTACCCAATTCCAAAGGGTAAAAATCTTCGGTTACCTTAAGGCCCTGTAATTGTAATACCACCCTCTGACATATCCCGAAGCTTACCCCGGTTTCCCTAGCCCCCGTGACTTCCAATTTCAAGGGTTCGACCAATTTACAGACAAGAAATTATGAGTTGCCCCACTGTCGATCAGTACCACCACCTCAACCCCGTTAATCCATCCCCGTAATTTCATCCTATGGGGAGCTGTAATTCCTACCACCGATTGAGCCGAAACCTCGACTACATCCAGGTGCACATGCTCCTCAATTTTCTCTTCCTCATCCGAGTTTTCCTCACCCTCATAGATCACCATCACTTTTAACGTCTTATCCGGGCATCGGTGGCCGGGATCAAATTTTCCATCACACCGAAAGCAGAGCCCCCGAGCTCTTTTATCCGGTAACTCAGTCTCGGTCATACGCTTGAATGGGGGCTTAACATCTCCTGAAGCTGAAGCTGGTTGCGGGCCCCCACCGGAAACAAGAGGGACAAGAGGAGTTGCTCTCTCACCCCCTCCACTAGGACTACGTCCCATACCAACACCCTTCGGAACTGCCTTAACCTACTCTCCACTTCCCCCAGTTCGGTTTTCATCTATTAATATGTGGATAATTTCATCGCCTGTTTCAAACCCGCGGGTTGTAAAACCCGTACCGAAGTACGCAAATCTGCCTTCAACCCCTTAATAAAAGTACCCTCCATAACCCTCTCTGAAATTCCTTCTAACTGGGCAGCCAAGGACTTGAACAAAGCGACATAGTCCCGGGCCGTTCCCTCCCGCTGGATGTTCAAGAAGTGCTCATACAAGTTACCGTTCTGTGAAGGATGGAAACGGTCCAATAGGCAGACCTTTAGGTGTTCCCAGCAGCGGAACGGTTCCCGTCGATCATCCCAACGGTACCATGATAATGCCTGCCCCTCCAAACACAGGACAGCCGCCCTCAACTTTTCCCCTGTTGTGACCAATCCTTGCATTTCGAAGAACCGTTCTACCTTGTACACCCACCCATATGCATCCTTCCCTTCAAACAAGGGCATTTTTAATTTTCGCAACCGATAGTCAGCCCCTGCCATCCATATTTTTTCCCCGGTTGGTCCCAACCCCGACCCTCGTGTTATATTCCCCTGATTCAGCCCGGGCTGAAACTGCCCCGAGTACATTCCATTCATCCCCGGATTGGTAGTTGTTGGTATGTGACCCGAAAACACACTATTGACCTCTTGAAAAGAAACACAAGGATTAGTGACCGGAGGAATCTTACCCGAATAGGAGCTGACGGGATCATGAAGCAGAGGGACTGGAAACCCGTGTTCATCGAATACCAGTCCTGATGTTTGGACCAGTGGTGGGGTGCTGCCTGTTGACGCCTGTCCTCCCGCCGTCGGTGGTGGCGGCGGCGGTCTGGTGGTGGTGGTTTGTTGCAACAGTACCTTTATCATCTCTGCCTGCTGGTTCATTATCTCCGCATGCTGTCTCGCCGTATCTGCTCGTAAAGATTCAATCGTCGCATCAACCTTCTCGAATCGTTCTCCCACCTCAGCCTTTTACTGCATCAATTCGTTTTCCACATCAGAAATCTTCGTCATTGCTGACCTCCCTTGAACAATCACAGGTTGCAGGACGTGGCTCTGATACCAATCTGATATGAATCAAATTGGCCAACCAAAAACACAGAAAAAACACACCTGTAGTCGGATGCTTTAGGATTAATTGATAAGCTGGTTCGAGACCCAGTAATCTCCAAGGTAACAAGAAAGAACAAGAAGAAAAGTCTCAATGCCCAACCCTAAGGCAATCGGCCAGAAGATATAGCCGATACCCCCTTCCTAAAATGCATAAACATACCCTAATTAATAAAATAAACATAATTAAACCATAACTATGATGCTGGACACTTAGCCCCCTCTACTTTTGCGACGGTAAACCTTGCCCCAGCGATTCACATCAGGTATCTATGTAACTTTGCTTGAATCCCAGTTGAATTAAGAAATCTGTCGGCATTGTAAACCATTGTCGGTTGGCTTGTTTAACGCCATAAAGAGATCTTTTAAGTTTAGAAACTGCATTTGGTGGTAGGGTGTTATTGTAGCCTTGTGGAATAGTCATGTACACCTCTTCATGTAAAAATGAATTGTTTACATCTAATTGTGCAACATGCCAATTGTTGAGAGTGACAGCAGCCAATAAAGTCCTAACAGTAACCATTTTGCCTGCAGTGCAAAGGTTTCTTTGTAATCTGTACCTTCTTTTTGGGTAAACCTTTTTGCCACTAATCTTGCTTTGAATCTCGCAATGGAGCCATCAGCATGACATTTGACTCTATAGACCCATTTGCAACCAATGGAAGTTTTATCTTTTGGTAAAGATGTAATCTCCCAAGTGCTATTTCGTTCAAGAGCCTTTAATTCTTTATTCATTGCATCAATCCATTGTTTATGTTTAGATGCTTGGGCATAAGAGTGAGGTTCCTGAATTTGATTGACGGTGTTGATGAGATGTCTAGTGTGAGGAGTGATAACAATTCAATAGTTGAGATATTTGGAGTGATGAAATTTGGTGATGGAGTTGGCAGTGAATTTTGGTAGTGTATAATGGTAGTCTTGAAGTTTGTTTGGAGGTTTATGTGTTCTTTGTGATGTCCTAAGAACAGGTGTTGGTGTAGGTGCGGAAGCAAGATGAGTTTCAGTAGGATGTGATGGTGTTTGGAAAGGAGTTGGGGTGTGGTTAGGAGATGGATGAAAAGAGGGTATATAATTGAAGGTTGGAATTGAAGAGGGATCAATAGGTGGGGAAGTACAGGTAGGTGTGGAGTTTTTGGAAGAATTGGTGAAAGGAAAAACATTTTCATTAAACTTGACATGTCTACTCACAAATGTTATATGAGTTTCAAGGTTGTATAAAAGGTTTCCTTTCTGATTGGTTGGATATCCAAGAAGAACGAAGGTATCGTAATCTCTAGCTGCAAATTTATCAGAGGAATGGTGGTGGACTGTTGTACAGTAGCTCAAAAGGACTTATGTAGTTTAATGGTTTGGATGGAAGTTTGTTGATGAGGTAAGTGGCTGTCAGAATGCAGTACCCCCACAAATGAATAGGAAAATGGGCTTGAAGCATGAGAGATCTAGCCACTTCAAGAAGATGTTTGTGTTTTCTTTCTACCCTAGCATTTTGTTGTGGGGTGTAAGGACACGATGTTTGGTGGATTATGCCATTATTGTGCAGAAATTCTTAGTGAATTATTTAGAATTTCGGATCTATTATCACTCCTGATGGTTTTGATGGAAGTGTGAAAGTGGTTGAGGACATAGGTACATAATTGCTTTATGTGTGAAGTGATGTGTTCTTTACTTGGAAGAAAGAAGGTCCATGTAGCTCTGGAGAAGTAATCAACTATGGTCAAAAAATACTTGCAATTATTCATAGTTGTGTGCTTATATGGACCCCTTATATCAACGTGTATAAGATCAAACAGAGATTTAGCATGTGAGGTACTTGATGGAAAAGGTAAAGCATGTTGTTTGGATAAAGGACAAACAGTACAAGAATTGAAATCAGATATATCCTTTATTACAACATGGGTATCATTTATTTGTTTCATAACATGAAGGGAAGGGTGTCCAAGTCTGGAGTGCCACAGAACTGTATGAGTGTTGATGGCTTGCTGATGAGAAACAGAGTTGATGGTGACTTTTGGTTCTTGTTTGATGATATAAAGACCATTACAGAGGGTGCCATGAGCAATCCTCCTGTTGTGGTTACTTTTGGTTACTTTTGGACATGTCATCTTGTATCAGTTTCCTTGCATCATAAGAAGAACTTGATTAAGTTGATTCTCGATCTGATCCATTCTACCGTTGATTGCAAGATTCGTAGAAGAGGTAGATCCTTGTGTTGTCTATGATGTAGGATGAGGGACCATAGGTTGATAATCTTGGTTAACAGTCAGATTTACTGTTTTAGGGTCTATTAGGAGGTTTATATTTTCCATGTAGAGGATGTCCAACCGGATACGCAACATTTTTGTAGCATTCCTCCTTGGAATGTCCCTCTTTCTTACAGTAACCACAAAATATACCTTTCTTGAAAGTATTTTTTTCTCTCAGTAGGTGTTTTAGAGGTATTTTGGTTGTATAATTTCTGAATTTGTGAAGCTTGTACTGAGAATGCTGCTGTCATAGAGTTCTTGGGTGTGTGTTCCTCTCTTTGTTTCTCTTCTTGTCTAATCATGCTATAGGCTTTAGCAACAGTAGGTAATGGCTGTAGTAAGAGAATTTGTCCCCTGACATTTGAGTAACGTTCATCTGTGCATGAACAGGAGCATACATATGGAGCTTCTAGGGCATCAAGTTCATCCCAATATCCTTTGAGCTTATGGTAATAGATCTCATTCGTACAGTTGAGGAGTTTGTGTTGGACAATATCATTGGTTAATTGATAAATCCTATGGCCATCTAGTTGAGAATAATGTTCTTGTAGTTCTTTCCACAAAGCTTCAGCGGAACTAATAAAATTCAGAGAATTACCTATCTGATATGTGATGGTATTTAAGATCCAAGAAATTATCATGTGTAGGTTCATGACATTCACCGGTAACGATCTTCAATTTGTTCTTAGCATTGAGAGCTATGATCATCGACCTCTTCCATGAACCATAATTGTCAAATCCAGTTAATTTCTTTGAAATAAGAATCAATCCAGGGTGATCATGTTGATGTAAGAACAATGGATTACTCATATTTTCGAGTAATTGAAGTTTCCAGCATCAGAATTCAAGAGCTGTGAATTAGGGCACATAAAATCACTTGAAATTGGAGAGGAATATGAACAAAAGACTAATGATTAGAGGTAATCAGATTAAAGAGCAGAAAAGAATTGTTTGGATAGAAGAATATGAATCACTAATTGTGATTATGCTATGATACCATAAAAGTAATAATAGAGAGTGAAAGGAAGAGTATTTCATACGTAATGAAATCGGCTAGCCAGGAAGGCTAAAAGCTAGAAGCAAAGTCCTCATAATTGCTTGCGAATGAAGAGCGGCTCAGTACTATGACCCCGACTCTGTTAAGGAGGATCGTTAACCCAACTCTTTGAATCTCTACTACTCGTGACGCTGAACGAGACATTCGAAAACGAAAGCGCACACTAGAAAGTGCTTCGAAAGGTCCAAGAAAGTCGATAGAGATTTTTTATGGCTTTCGGTACCCCTAGCACGAGATCTTCGAACTGCACTTTAATTAAGAGGTTCACTACTTCCGTGCTTGGTTGAGAAGAAGCGAACAAAGGTACGCTCACTTGCTTACTTGTTCTCCGTCGCAAACTAAAAAAGTTCGGTTTTCTCTTTCGCAAAAGAGTAATGATTAGAAGTAATCATATTAAAGAAAAGGAAATAATTCTTTGGATCGAAGAACATGAATCACTAATTGTGATTATACTATGATACCATAAAAGTAATCAGAGAGAGTGAAAGGAAGAGTATTTCATAGGTAATGGCTGTAGTAAGAGTATGAGCAACTAAACATCACAATCAGGAATAAAAAAGGATTCAGCCTTTGTGTCCTTAAATATGCAAGTTAGAATTCGAATTTTTCATTAGTTATCAATTTGTTTCTCAAAGTATGTGTATTTTTTTATTAAATTACCTGATTTTCTTACTAACTTTGTCGATTAAAATGGTTAGCCTTTACAAATGAAAATTGGCAAACCATCATAAAATTGTTGCTTTCTTGTAATCTTATGTTTATTGAAAAGGGTGTTGGTTGTTGCTGTATTGAATTTTAGGTTAAAGTTAAAGAATGTATGTTCGATTGTGATGGGTTTGTATGGGTTTTAGTTATGTGTCTGTGTTTAGGATTTATGTTTGTTATGACTACGTTTAATCAAAGGGAAAATTGCTAAGAAAGGTAACCTAAATATAAAAAATTGCCAAGAAAGGTAAGGTCTAATTTTTTTTGCTATTGTTTAGGCAATTTTTGTCTATTGCAATTTAAATTCAAAATGTTCCACCGGCACATTGCTTCTATTGCACATTGCTCTTCTCTTACACGGTTTAACCCAGATTGAACCCCATTGCAACCAAAGTGTGTGTATTGAACTTCTGATTGGCGTAGTCGAAGCAAATGAGTGATTGATGGCCAAAAAATGTGTTCTCCGACCACAGTTTTAAGCCCATTTCGTGGCTCACACATGCACGCATCACATAAGAGTTCAAATTAGCTTAAGAACAAGGAGTTCAAATTGCTTCAAAGTGAGTTTTGGTAAGCCCTTTTCATATGTGATTTGTTTGTAGACTTCAAATTCCTTCAAAGTGGGTCTTTGTAAGTCTTTTTCATAAGTCATGTATTCGTTGGAATCTTTCGGATAAAAGTATGATTTTTCAACTATGTGGGTGAAGTTCAAGTGATCAGATTTTGAATTTTAGAATTTTTTTTAAACATAAGTTTGAAAGGAATGGAAATCAGATAGGTGGTTCAAGCAATGAAGCAAAGATGGTATTTCGTGCAGGTTGCTTTTTATGGGTTGCTAAAACAAGTAGTTTTATACATGATGAAACAATGACAAAAAGACCGATCTGATAAACAACCCTTTGTGCGCAATGTACAAGTAGCGAAAATTGACAATTGAAAATGAAAAATTAGTTCTAGGGATGTAAACGAGTCGAGCAGAGCCAGACACTTATCGAGCCGGGCTCGTTTAGGATTTTTTAAGCTCGAGCTCGAGCTCGGCTTGTTTAGAGCTTTAGATGTTGAGCTTGAGCTCGGCTCGTTTAGGCTCGGGTATTATTTTGATATTTTTATTAAAATGATATATATAATTATTAAAAATTAAATATATAAAATATAAATTATATTATATATGGAGCTCGTTTAGGCTCGTTTAAGCTCGTGAGCCCACTCTTTGGAGCTCGAGCTCGGTTCGTTTATTAAATGAGCTTTAATCTAGGCTCGAGCTCGTTAAGGCTAGACTCGTTTCGAGCTTTTAACGATCCGAGCTCGAGTAGCTCACGAGTAACTTGGTTCGTTTACATCCTTGATTAGTTCTATCAATGTCATTTGATTGCACAATCAAAATGAGGCAACTTTACAAAAGAATTATGTTTGTTGTATCGTTCGTCTGTTTCCTAAAAACTTATGTATGCTAAACCATAGGTCCTGTTCTTTCGCAGAATTCGAATGAATAGAATTGATTCAAATTCATTTCAACCCAACTATGAAATAGACTTTTCATTGTTTTAAGGAATGTAAACATCTCAAAGGATGAGATTTTATTCAAAAACAAGTTTACTAAATGCAATACAACACGGAATTTGATTTCAATTCAATTACATTTCTTCAAATTTTACGAAACAAGCAATACCTTAGTATAGCATGTCGTTGTAATTATTAATTTATCTTCATTATTTGATAATAAATATTTAGTGGAGAAGTCAAAATGGTAAGATGTTATTTAAAACAAATAGCGGTTGATAAATGATTAAGATATGAATTCTACTCCTTGAACGAGTTTATCTTTATTGCTAGACTGTTCAAGGTTTCTTGCTAATTAATCTCACAAGGCTGAAGCAATCATCAAGAAGATCAAAGGTAATAATAATACGAGTAAATTACAAATTTCGTCCCTATGTTTTGCATAGAGTTTTAGATTTCATCATTTAAATTTTAAAATAACACTAATGGTCATTGTGGTTTAAGTTTTGTAACAAAACGGTCCTTTGACCATTAAAGATAACCGAGACACTTTTTTATAATAACTAATTTACCCTTTTCTCACATATTACATTCAATCCTTATGCTTTAAGTTATTTTTAGTTTTTATTATTTTTAATTAATTAACTTTAGTTTTAATATTTTTTAAAATCTTGTAAGTATTATTATGAAAATAATTAGTAAACTGATAAATTATATGTGTGTTTTGTTTTTATTTAAATATTTTATAAATATTTAAAGTTCTCGAATTTTTATTTTAAAATATTATTATTATTTTTATTATTATTGAGTATGCATTGGGTTGTTAATATAGTTTCCAATTAGTCAGGTTGGGTTTTTAAAAAAAATAAATATCATCCAAAACTCGGCCTTATTAAACTTAAGGTTAGTTGGGTTCAAATTAATCATGTTTTGGGTTAATAGGATCGGGTTAGACGTGTTATTCGTGATACTTATAAACTAAATAAATTTTTTCAGTTTTTGAATTTAATTATAGATTTAAGTTTTTGCATCAACTATGTGTACTCTTTATAATTAAGTCTTCGAAATATTTATATTCACAAGATCGGATTTTTGATCTATGGTTTAGTAATTTATTGTGAATTGGTGTTTATATAAAATAAAATAATAAAAAAAACAGTCCTACAATATTTTGAAAGATGGTGAATTGTTGGTTGCATTCACAAGATGGAAATGTTTATTTTTATCAAATTTCTAGCCCTTTGTACACATGGAACACATAATCACGGGCCTTCATATATACATTATAATGATTATATATAAGACGTAAGTTTGTAGAACAGTCGACTAGTACATACGTGAGCTCAAACATGGGTTTGTGATTCAAATCGGTAGAAAAAGTTAACATACGCTACCTAAATAAAGACATGAAATCATAGATCCAAGATTAATATAATCTTTATTTGGGTTAATCAGTTAACCCGAACCCGAATTTATTTTATATAATAATACTAATAAGACATAAAAATTAAAACTAAAGTTAATTAATTAAAAGTAATAAATACTAAAAAAAAATCCTTATTTCTGACCATAATAAACTCGATGTTGATAAGCGTGATCTTCTAAGTTTACTAAAAATTCTATCAAGAATACAATTGAAATAAAAATAAAAGTTTGAGAACCTTAAATAATTAATATAAATTTGGATAAAAACAAAACACAAATATATTTTTATCAATTTACAAATTTAATTATATAATAATACTAACAAGACATAAAAAATATTAAAACTAAAGTTAATTAACTAAAAAGTAATGAAACTAAAAAAAATTATTCTGTAAAAGACCATTAATGCAACAAACTTAAAGCATAAGTACTAAATGTGATATGTGAGAAAAGGGTAAAATAGTAGTAATAAAAAACTTAACATTGTCTATGTTATCTTTAACGATCAAAGGACCGTTTTGTTACAAAAGTTAAACCACAGTGACCATTAGTGTAATTTTAAAAATTAAGGGACAAAACCTGAAACTTTATTGTACAAGTCCAGTTCGGTATTTTCGGTACCCATGCTATCCCATACTTCTAGGAATTGCTATATTGCACCGGTACATTTTATGTGTATTTATTGTACAAGTCACCATTATTGTTACAATCAGAAGCAACAAGGTCAAGTATTTATTGGTTATAATTATAAAAAAATAAAACTTATTATAACATATTTTTAGATATAAAACTAAGAATTTGGTTAAACATGATATTTTAAAATGTTATAAATAGTAAAAATGATATTTATAAATTAGGGTTGACAAATACGATATTTTAAGGTTTAAGAAAAACATATATGAAATTATTTCTACTAATTTTAATTAAGAACTTTGACTACTAAAAGTCAAAATCAAATTGAATTTTTAATTTAAATAGATGATTCATATTTAATTTTACTAAAACAAACGGGTAAGATTGTCTAATTGAGATGATTCTAATTAGTCTTTATTTATATTTAGAGATTTGTTATACAATTTTTATAATTTACTTCACTAATTCCATATTTTTGGTAAAGACAAATTAAGCTAATTTTGTATAATAAATATATACGTAAGTTCGATTATATAAAATAATAGTTAAATTTAAAACTCTTTATATATAACTAGAGTAGTCATGTTTGTAAAAAAAAAAAACTTTCTAAAAAGTATTCAAATCTAAAGTAATATCTTCAAATATAAAAGGTTTAGTCATCTATATTATAGATATTATTGATTATTACAACATTCGTAAATAATTAAGTAATATATAAAACGGGATGTCATCAAATAAAAAGAAAATTAAAGTAAAAAGTGTAAGAGGGATGATTAATGATAATTTTTTAGTATATACACAACTGATAATTGTTAGTTTATCATCTTTATTGATTAAAACTAGTTATTCATCGATTTCTTTTTGATGAATCCAAAATATTCATAATTTTTTAGATGAAAGCATTTTGTTCATCAACAAATTATTCCAAAATTTTGTTTTCAAAATCTGTATTTGAAAATCTATTTTGCTCTGTAAAAAGTGATGAATATGTTGGATTCATAAAAAATAAATCGATAAAAAACTAGTTTTAATCAATAAA
>JAUEJL010100183.1:0-13319 GCA_032274825.1 Drosophyllum lusitanicum
ACCAAATAAACCTAATAAGAATATATATATATATATATATATATATATATCAATCACTAGTGTAACGTGTAATCCATATGTGTCATTTTTATGTTTATTTACAACTTATTATTTTTAATTATATATTTATAAAACCACTAGTCTCACTAGTTATTATAACTTGGATAACTATATTTTAATCTTAATAGTATATGTATCGAATCTAGTTTTTTAAATATCTCGACTTTTTAAGCATGTATTTATGTAAGAATGAAAACCGAATTGAAAAAACCGATCCAACCCAATTGTAATTTGGATGGTTTGGTCCGGATCTTAAGATTGTTTGGATGGATCAGATCTCACTTTTCAAAACTGAAATACAATTTAATTTAATCAATCGGATCGGATTAAACCGATCCATCCGAACCTACCCCTACACACAAGTATATAAAGGAGCTGGAACTATAACATCATCATATTCCTAAATTCTTGCGTAACAAAGATCTTGAGTTTGGAACATAATTAACTTTTATATTCCTAAAACAAACACCCATTTTCGTTCAATATACAAATTTTAATTTTCTTTTATTAAAAGTAATTATTATTGTATATAATTGAATTCATAAATTACATTAATAAAAATATTATATTTGTGATGAAAATATAGGAGTAATATAATAATGGTAGGGCTTTACACTTTTTGGATGACAAGGCGCTCTCACCCACTTTGGGATTTTTTTTGTTCTTTCTTTCTTTTTTGACAATGGTAACTAATTGTCCTTTACGAACCAGCTCCTCTGCCTTAAAGTTTGGGCTCATTTTAACGCTCTCTTATTTTTTTTACACATGATTTAGTCGTAATGAAAAATAATTAAAGTTATAATTTTTATATATATTATCTTTTGAATAACCCTTTAAATTAATCTATTAATCTGGAAAAAAGCTTCTTCTTAAACTATATCTAAGTATATATCAATTTTTTAAAATTAAAATGTAGATTATTATAAGATTTAAATAGAAATTAAACTACCACACTCTTCCTTATTATTGTAGACTGTCACATATATACTCGCATCTTATTCTCTCATATTTTTGTTGACCATCTACTACTCTTTCTCAACTACTTCCTAACTCAAGTACATGATGTTGCATTGATGCGTCTCTAATGCAAAATCGACATCCTTTTCTTTTTCCTTCAATCCTCCTTTTTATACCCCCTATTAGGGATTCATTTTATCGAGTTGTATCTTCTTCGTTGCTCATCGTCATTTGTTTGCACAAACACCACACCACTTCCCTCCTCGTAAGCACACACTCTCATGCAACGTCACACAATCCCTTATCACCATCTTCGTTTTGGTCTACCTTTTCTTTTGATCTTAGGTTTCAAGTGTGGGTATAGTTAGCGCTTTGATGGATGTTTTTGTTCGATCACTATGTTTTAGTTTTGGGCAAACTTCTTTAGATTGTGAGTTTTAACCGTTTTGCTAGTGTATGCTTCAAACTTAAGAACTTATGTTTATGTATTAAAAGTTTAATTTGTTACTTTGGTATGTAAGTATGTAACCGATATCCCATTCAACATGAAAGCGGTAATGTTAAGCATTGTGATTTCATTTTATACAATAATAACTACCATAATATTTATTATTATTATTATTATTATTATTATTATTATTATTATTATTATTATTATTATCATTAACAATAATAATAAGATAATAAACTTCTAACATTGTTAAAAAAATAATAATAAACTTCTACCACCATGGCATGACTCCAGTCTCCGATCAAACCTAAACCTGCAAATCACCACCATCGTTGCGGAACCTACTACATGTACCTTAAACATGCAAATCAAAGCCATCCCCATTGAATCATTACTGAACTTGCAAATCGTCATCATACCATTGATACAAACACCACTGCAAATCATAACACCCCATCAAAAGTTGCAAATGTGGAATCAAAACTTTAAACAGGAAGTGATATATAAAACAGTTAGGCCCTATTTGTTTCGCGGTATTTCCTGAAATTTCTTAAGATTGAGATTTTAAATCCTGAGAAATCTTGTGTTTGTTTGGAAAAAAAGGCAAAGTACCCACCCCTGGTATCTTAAAATCCCATAAACAAGGGAATCTCCAAAGTACCATATTACCCTTTCAAACTCTACCTCAAATTAGATCATTCCTCTCTCCATCAGTTCAACATCAAGTGGAGCCAACTTCGATCGTCGTCGCCACCTTCGTCGAGTATCTGCCGTCGCCGTCGCCTTCTCTCCTTCGTCGAGTACCTGGAGCCAAATTATATCATTCCTCTCCTTCGATCGCCGTCGCCACCTGGAGCGTCAACCATCACCGACCCACCTCTCTCAATCAACTCAACCATCGCCGACCCACCTGGAGCTTTTGCACTCGTCGCCTTCTCCCCTTCTCTCTGCACTCGTCTCCGACAACAGCAAGGTAATATTTTCTTTTTCTTCTCTCGATTACAGCAAGGATTACAAATCTGTGTTCTTTTCCTTCTCTCAAGGATTTAAAATTTGTGTTCTTTTCCTTCTCTCGATTACAGCAAGGATTACAAATCTATATGTTCTTGAATTGATTTTATGTTTTCCCTCTCTAGATTATCACTTATGAGCTTGATTACATCTGTTTTTGAAATGATTTATGGTGTACAGTCCGAAATCATGTGTTTTTGAACTAATTTATGGTGTACAGATCTATGTTCTTGGAAAAAATATAGTGCTTTATTTGTTAGATTATGATTCTTTGTTTATGGATTACAAATCTGTGTTCTCGACCAGACCCAAACCAAAAATGGGACTCGTTCATTTCCATTTTAGAAATGTTCCGTCCCAAACAAAATTGTGAACCAAATGCAACTTCTTTTCCTAATTTGAAAGATCTAAACATAAAAAGTGACATTTTCCAAGTTTCATAACTAAAGGGCAATTCTGTCATTTGTCACAGAAACAATCCAAATCCTTTGATTGAATAACAAAACAAACAGGATTTCAGGAATGCAAATCCTGACAGATTTTGTCAACCAAACACAGGACTGGATTCGCAATCCTACCAAATGCAAATCCTTTGACAGAATGCAAATCCCATTAAAAAAATCTGCGAACCAAACGCCCTCTTAGAACTAATAAAAACCCTAATAAAAACAACCTAAATTGAAACCAACATTAACAAAATCACAAACACCCTAATCTACTCAAAATTGAACTTCTAATCAGAAAACCTAAAATCGAAACCCCAAAATGTAATTAAGAAAATATGTCAACAATAATCAAAGTCGGAACCAAATCAAAATCAAACACTAGCAATAATAATTAGTGCGAGACTTAATTGTAAAACCAAGATCGAAACCAAATCACTGACTTGCTCATATTCGTCAAAAGTCGAAATGAAATTGTAAGCAGATATGTCTCCAACTCATCCATTTCTAGGGTTTCATATGTTCAAATGAAATCGATAGAGAGGATAAAGTTAAACAATGGTGGTGGTTATCTTAGCAACTGGAAAAGAAAAAACAGGGCTAATTACGTTGAATGTTTTATTTTTATTATTATTATTATTATTATTGTTATACTATTATATTAAAATTAATAATTATTGATTTCAATTTTAATTATCTTTAAATATGAAAATCCATGTTAGCATCCACAACTTCAGCTATTACATTAGTATGTAACCCACTATAACAAATTAAAATATATTAAACCGTAAGTTTATAATAGAAAAACAAGTAAAACTATATATATTTTGGAGAAATTAGTATTTCAGTTTTCCATCAGAGAGATTTTGTTACTATAAAAAAAATCATGAAAAATTTAATTTAAGAAAATAGTAACATATTGAGACTAGGATGAAAGTTAACATATGGTAAGAACATGCAGTATTATTGTAAAGGATAATTCAAATTTTATAAATGAAGTGAATAAAAGTGCATTGATAGGTGTTAATATTCTCAATATATTACGTCCTAATTATCTACTTTATAAAGTAAGTGTGATAGAATCATCAATCATGTGTTCATGTCGTATATAAATTCCTGCTAAATATATATTATATAAATTTCACAAAAGCTAATAATAAATTATAAATTATAAAATAAAGCATGGTTGTTTTTGAAAACAATAGACTGACCACACCTGACAGTATGGAGGCCGATCTTTTTCCTCAATTGAATATATTGTCAGAAGACCACCCAATTTCCAGTTGGCTTCCTGTTCTTGTCTTTTTACACCGCACCGTGCTTCAACAACTTGTACAGTATAATTAACAAAAGCATATCGCACTAAAGCATACATGATACATGTATTTAGCAAAAGTAGTTGTAACTTGGAAATTAACGACCTGATTCTGATGTTCTTCTGTAACAAGTTATGGGTTCAAATCTTACTAGACGAGTCTTTAGATTGGCAGGAGGATTTCTTGAAAAGACAACTGAAATACCGGTTAGCCCGGCACGTCTGAGCTAAAGGCTCTAGTATTCCGGATGACTGTTTACCAATTTTGTTGTAACAATTCATAATTAGACTGATGAGATTGCTATAAGATTTTTGAATTTTTTTACCCTTCAAGTATAAGAATTCTTGAAATACATAAGTACAAAGTTAATTTAACACTTAATTTAAGTAAGGAAAGCCGGGGTCGGCAAAGAATAAATAAAGAAATAAACATTCACTTGTATACAATAATCTTTAAAACATTGAGGGAAGAATCTCACTATGTCAGAACAATTTCGAAAGACTAAACCTGGTCAAACATTATAATCTTCATGAAATAAAAAATTGGAAATAAAAAAATTCACAACGAATTTAATCTAAAGGAACTATGGTTAATTTTTTCAACAACACTAAGAGCCTAAAACTGAAGTATGGTCATGTTACATCTCAAATCACAATAAAGTTTTTTTATTGCAAATGATAAATAGAAGAACAACAATTGAAAGCAACTCATACCTGTTATGATTTGTGGTGTAATTCACTTGAAAAGAGACGATAGCGTCAACACTTGTTTCCTTTTGTGCTCTCTGTGTAGACTTTGTTCTTTGGTTGTTGACTTTTGTTCTTCAACTGTTGACTGATCTACTTGCACTTCTGCACTAAAATCGAGCCTTTCTTTGGATTTTTGGGCTTCTAATTGAGATGGAAGCTTTTCATCTTCTATTATGGTTTCCAATGTGCAAATAATTTCCTGCAATGGTGATTGAGACACGCTTGCCTCTTTTGGTTTCTCCATAGTGCAATCCTGCAAGTTGTTAACGATAAGCGCTAATTCCAAATTTCATAAAAAGATCGAGACTTGTGCATGAAAAGGAAGAAATTTCCAATTTTGGCAAGTTTTAAAGATAGAATCAAATTTCTGTAGGTTATGGGCAATGCTAGTTATTGATGCTATTGATAATTATGATCCATTCAGACTCCTCTACTTTGTCTTCTTGGAGGACATTTGACTATTTGTCTAGTTATATGATGTGTCTGAGGAAGTATCGTTTGACTTCTAAAAGTTGGATGAACTTAATTTAAACTTTGAAATTAAAGGAACATTTTAGAGAAAGAAAGTTGAGAAATAATTGGAACTTCATCAGTTCATTGCAACCGTGTCTCACCCATAAAGTTGTAATAGTTTCCATCCGAAAAGGTCCCAAGCAAATTGCAATATTTTGCTTCCTGAAATGTTCATGTTCAAAATACCCAATTTTTTGTCTATCATTACAACCACAACCAATGGCGTTGTCATGGCTAAAAAAATCTTCATTTTGTTTTTATTCAATGACATTTAATTCAAATATATAATATGTTGTAAAACAACTTTATCACATCATGTGCCAATCTTTACGACTAAAGGTAGCCATGAACGGGTTGGTTTGGGTTCATGGCTAGAATATCGCCCAAAGTGTACTATAAATGAATAAAACCTACCAAGTCATTTTATTTAAAAAAAACTACAATGTTATAGATAAAATCTCATTTTTCCAGTTATTTAAAAGTAAAAAAGCAAACTTTTGGACAAAGTTCATTCAGGATCAACCCAACCTGATCAACCTTGAGCAGTACACGAACTACCTGTTTTGACATGTTACTCAACCACCCCGCCGCCCATTTTGCCACCTCTATTAAACTAAGAGATAAAAGGGAGCACCTATTTTGAATATTCCAAGTAATAATAAGATGGAAAACGAACTCAAACCCTACCTCCATTTTTGGACAGGAAGAAGTAGTGGGTACTTCAACATCCTGCTTACAAACAGCTTCTTTCCAGTGTTCCTGATCAAGAGAATATCCATCTTCGATCTTTTTTTCTGTAGCTTCATTTTGCTTCGTACTGCTGCTTGAATTTGCATTAAGCTTTTGCTTCTTGGGGTTATGGGCATTTGGTTGCTGTAAGTTTTCTGTGTCGTTGTCTTGATCAACATCACAGCCCAAAGTTTTGAGGATGATCTTTCCCAGGGCAAATCTAGTCTCTGAAGCATCACCTCTACCAAGTGATTGATAGTTCATCTCAAAGGAATTTCTTCCACTAGTGTAAGTTTTCACCTTATGTGTAAGAACATGAAAGAGTTTTGCAGCACTGTGACCAGAGTTCTTGGATACGAATACCTGAAATTGAATAAACAGATAACTTGCATCCAAAGTAATCTTAGGTTTCAACATGAAAAAAAAGCAAGCTAAAGGAGATAAATTCAAATATAACAGGAACACGAACTACATTTGAAAAATACTAGAAAGAGGTAACTAGATTGCCACAAGACACAAAGGCAATTAACCATGATTTATCAATCAAAAATTCAAAATTACTGTCTCCATCCCATAAAATCTATTATGCTTCCTTATCAAGGATATTACATAAGAAATGCAACATTTCCCATTTTTAAGGGAACTTGAATGATAAAGAAGTACAAATGTACATGCATCAAAACTTCTAAACTATAATTACTTTTAAGAAATAAAGTTTAGATTGTAATCATATTTAAAACATTAGTTATTCTTAAAGATTAAATAAATTACCCTTTATTGAGTTTTGACATGTACCCACCCCGTCCATTTTGTCACCCCTAATATAAATCCATCATGCTATTGATTTGGGGTCATAAGATTCCTTTATTTTGTCTTAGAGGAAGATTTTATAGATATTTGAGAGATAGACGAATGTTTTCCTTAAACTAAGTGCAATTAAAAGCAAAGTAGCATCAGTAATAATAAATAGCAAAGACTTGAAACAAATTAGATCGACTTACCAGACCAGAGCATGGGAAACCAGGGAACTTCTCCATTATTTTGTGCAGGCTATCTGTATCCATGAAAACATCTATAGAATCTACCACACTCATCGCTAATTGATTTACCTTTTTAGCAACCTCGTCATCAGAAATGAACTCATATGGATCTGAAGTTTCAGGCTCAAAGCTTACTAGTCCTCCACTATATTTCCTTGCAAAACTGAGCCCATCCTCCCAATTCTGATAGTACAGAACAGAACCAAAAGTCAAGACAACAAAAGGATGTTGGGGTTTATTTACTAGTGTCTGATGGAAAGCCAGAAGTCCGATCCTGTGTCAAAAAACGAACATCTGGTCAACTAAAACAAGTCAATTACTTCAGTTGAACAATAGAAAAATAAGCCCCCATGGCTCGTATTAGATAGAATCTAGTATTTTGATAAACTGGAGGAAGATAAAACTAAGAACAAAAAGGAATAATAATTGAAACTCACCATAAGCAACTCGCAGATGGATGATCACAACTAATAAACTTATCCATATGGGAGAACAGCTTCTGAAGAAACAAATTGCTACTGTCAATTGTAACATACATGCCAAAGAAGAAAAGATACAAGATTCAATTCGATTCATTTAGCCTTTATAATCATTACTCATCTCCTAGTCAAGGGTTCAATATGCATAGGTTCTCTTAACACCGGAATGAGACCCTCAAATTGGAAATGAGATATATTATGCAATATAGGATAAAGAAATAATCATTGATATTTAATTAGTTTGTTAGTATAAAGCAAATATTAATAACAATAGACACGTAGATGCCTTGTCATATTCATATATTGAGATAAGGCTACTGACCATACCATCAACATCATGGTGCATTCCCCAGATCCACTGGTATGTCTAGAAACGTATGCTGCCTATAATCCAGTGTTTCAAAACTTAGATTTTCTTAATTATATTCTTTCATAACATTAATCCAGATGCACAATTCTATTCATAAATTACCTGAAATGGTAGCAAAATCTCGAGTATGTGAAATCTGTGAAGTAGACGGAGTGAAGATTCTGCAGCCCCGAATGAGAGCATATAATCAATCTCCATCATTATCCTGGACTGAATAAACAAACTCGTAAGAAACACGATTAATGAGATTTATCATATCACAGGTACAAATTACAGCATCAGCATTATGTATCACATTTGTCTTGTTAAATCAGTGGTCCTAATGAAATTTTTTGAAAAAGTACCGTGCTTAAATTGAAGATAGATGAAGCATGTTTATGAATTGCGGTCTCAATGTCCTTTGAAATTGATAAGCCAAGACGAGCAGCAATTCTCAATCCCCGAAGAATTCTTGCTGAATAGAATAGCAAATATAAAGTTAGTTCGTCAACATAAAACTCATATTTGTCACCAT
The DNA here is from genome assembly GCA_032274825.1 of Drosophyllum lusitanicum. NCBI lineage: Eukaryota > Viridiplantae > Streptophyta > Magnoliopsida > Caryophyllales > Drosophyllaceae > Drosophyllum > Drosophyllum lusitanicum. The sequence goes on from JAUEJL010100183.1 coordinate 8,633, forward strand.
ACAGCTTCATTATAAGAAAACATATGGTTGAGAAAGTGATCAACTAACCACAGTCCTCTGTGAATGACAAATGCGCAGGTACTAATGTTCGTAGCTGAAACCACATCACAACAAACTGGAATTGAGCAATTTCACATAAACGAAAAGTAGAAGTAGCAATTTAGACCCATTGATTATTTATAAACTTAAAAGGGTCAGACCGAGAATATTAGCTAGACCAAACCAAGTGGAAAGTCGCCTGAAGGGTGCTTCAAATGAATACAACCCATTAGATCGATTTAAATTGTATTCAACCCAACTTGTTCAAGTATGATAACTCTGTTTCAACCAAACACCTCTTGTCTCAATCCACCCATTTTGCCACCTTACGTAAAAAAGGTTCAGGCCGGATTTTTTGTTGTTGTTGTTGTTGTTGGGGGGGGGGGTTGGGTCCACATGATAGAATTAACATAGTTAATTGAAAAGATGCAAAGGCGATTATGTCTGACCTTTAGCTCCAATAAATCTTTCATTCCATTGTTGTAGTCATATATCTTGTAATTAATAGGGTCAAAGAACAAGCTGCTTCCACAAAATTATAGCAAAATTTGTAAATTAAACAAGAAAAGGACATATAATAAAAAATCATACACAAAAGCAGCAGCATAAACCTGTTAACAGTGAAGTCACGATGCATGGAGTTCTTCCAGAGATTGAGGTCAGATTTATCACAGCCTCTAGGCATTCGAGAGACGAGAAATTTTTCTTTATCTTCAGAATGTTTTGCCAAAGTCTTGAAACTAGCTACCTGGAACACCACACAGTAAATGCTTAACTTAACTGAGATAAAAGACTATCAGAAACTCCAAGTGAATACAACAACCTACCTCAATAACCGACCCCTTTATATGCACCCTACATATAGGAAACCTGCGTCCAACAATTATACAGCGATGAAACTTCTTTTTAATCTGCAGAAATAGCACATATACATAAATCACATACAGCTACAGAGCTACTAGAGATCAGGAATGGCAGTACCATGAATTAAACAGCTATATAACATCAAAATCTTTTGGAGCTAAATAGCACAAGAGTTTCAAGGAAGAAAACCTGATTAAGATTAGCCGTAGTAATAACATCAAAATCTTTTGGTGTTCTATTTAGTAGTAAATCTCTCACACAACCACCAACTAAGTAAGCTTCAAATCCTGTAGGTAATGAAAGTTAACATGAAAATTCAGCAATCAGGAGATGAACACCAATGTAGTGATGCAAAGTCAAAGCTCAAGTTTGTGATAACAATGGTTATATAACTGTTTCCAAATAAAACATAAGAGTTTATGATGATGGAAAGCATTCAAGATCAAGAAGCTAGAAACATAAAGAGGTAACAACCATAGCAAGTACTGATTTGCTACAAACAAAAGCTGGAAAATGGTTGATAATAAATGGAGGTAAGTATTTGCAAAGTTCACCTTCACTTCGGAGAATCTTTAGAAGAGTATAGGGTGATGATGGGACCATTGTTCGGGCTATCCCCAATGACCTGGAATCCATCTTTTTCCATTTAGAAATATCTATTGCACCTGTCAAGTACCAGAGATCCATGAACTCAATTTCGCAAATGGCAAATGGACACAAACCCAACAACACAATTACAAGCTCGGTAAACAGTTTTTCTTTTTGCTCAGAAAACATGAATAAACTCCCTCAGTTCCCAGAAACAGCTATACTTTGACGTCCGGTATCCTTTCAAATACAAATTTTACTACCTTAATTAACGATCATAAAAACACGAACAACACCATGCCGACGTTAACATAACATTAAAATCTATAATTTTTTGCACGGAACTAAAAGTTTAGAAGTGCACAAAGTTGAAGCGTAACTTTAATTTCACAAGAAGGAAATATTCTAATATTACTGAACATTATAAGGGAAATGCTAACATAACATAATAACATAAAACAACAATAAATTGCTTCGTATGGAGACTGAAGATACCTGGTTCAAAAACCGAATCTTTGTCGCCACGGATACGAGGTTTATTTCCATCCTTAATAAATTTATGGAAAAGACACTGCAGTTGAAAATTAAAAATACGTTGCTCACCAGGTGTTCGATGAAATGCTAAAAGAATATAGAATATTGTATAATGAAATATAGAAAGAGGAACCTGTGATGGAAGGAGAGTTTTGAAGCGAGAAAGAAATGAATGGCGTTTGGCGGATATCGCCGCCATGGAAACTTCAAGGAGTGGGCGGTTGCCACGGCGGCGTTATTGATCGGGAGGTCATTGAGGTGGGAAAAGGCGCGATTTTATTTTACGGGTAGGGAGTCAAAATGCCCTATATTTATACTTTCTTGATACTTCTCTTTTCCTCTCGTCCGATTCTCTCTCTTTCTATCTGTCTTTTTGAGAAAGTTTAAAATTACACACCGTGTTTTGTGTTTGATGCTTGAAAAGTTGATAGTTCTTTTAAATTAGGGAGTCAAATAAACCAAACGTTTGATGATTTGTTCCTGAACAGTTTGGCGGGAAGTTCGTTCACGTTCGCTTATTTAAAAAATGAACGAACATTAACAAATTTTGTTGTTTATTTAATTTAAACGAACGAATACGAATAATTGTCTCATTCGTTTATTTATGTTAATGAACGTTCGTTTAACCGTTCGTTTGTGTGTGTGTGCATTTAATAGTGTTGGATTTGTATTATAGACTTATAGTGTGTGTTTCTATGTGCGTGTTTCTTCTATTACGTTCGTTTATCATTTAAACGAACAAACATAAATGTACACGAACTAATAAATCTTTTGAATGATCGAACACAAACACTCGTTTGGTTACCGTTCGTGTTCATTTATTTGTTCGGCTAAAATTAAACGAACACGAACACAAAAATCCGTTTGTTTATCCGTTCTTGTCCGTTTATCTGTCCAGATAAAGTTAAACGAATGAACACGAACAAACTTCATTTGTGTTCGTTCGGTTTGTTTATCGGTGCTCTGTGTGTGTTCTTTTAAATAAAATATTTTTTAACTCTTTTGTCTACGGGTGCGTAGAGATTAGAGTAAAAAGTAAAAACTGGTTAGTTTCTATAAAATAATAAATGGAAGGTATGAGATCTATTTTGCTTTTTTATTAGAAGAGGTCTCTTTTGTCTTGAATATAACTTAGGTCATTAACTAATTAAATTTCTTCATAAAATATTAATAGACCTCCTACTTTTAACATAAATTTCTTCAAAAGACTAGTTATTTTAGTGTAATGTAAAATATGCGAAGCTTGTAGAGGAACTAGAGGGTGTCTGACACTCTGACCCCTTGCAATCAACGCAAATGATTAATAATATTAGTTTTAAATTGGTTTATCACACAACGTTATTTTAAGTAATCCTTTTAAAAGTTAAAAATAATGACCAATTTTTTCTTTCGCACTTTTATAATCACTCACTATAACACTCCATCATATTTATTTTGTGTTATTATTTCATTTTTATGTATATTGTTTGAACATATTTTAAACATTCTTGATGTATGTGTTTGTATAATTTTTTATTTTGAAATCGTTAATTTCTTATTACTAAGTTTTCTATATATAGCTTACAAGAAATTAATCTAACACTAATTTACTATTTATGTTATGTTATTTAGATACCATGTTTCATTAGTAGTATGAGCCTCCCTCAACTAATAATTCTGGCTTTACCCCTAAATGTAAGGACTTTGAATAGATTTCGCAACGAGTCAGGGGTGGTGCAAAATGCACGCTCACTTAAGTATTAACAATCCTAGACCCAAAAAGAGGAAGAGTCTATGGGGCCACACTCCTTCACGGGGTCCTATGGGCAACGCCCTCTCGTAAGGTCCAAGGGGCAGCGCCTCTTGATATGTACGAGAATGTGTCAAATATGACATGTTTAACCTGATTAACATTCTCAGCTAAGTGCCCGTCTAATCAGGTAAGCACCAAAGATCGCATGTAACAACCAAGGAGGAACAATTGTCGACGATGCAACAATCAACCAGGGTAAGGTTAGAATTTTTAGTGGAAAAATTAATAAAAAGAAAGATATATTGTTATGTCAAAAGGAGGATTATTCACATCTTTTCGTTAAAAGGTAAAAAGAGATTTTTACCCATACTGATTGGCTTTTATGTCCTCGAAAAACATGATGATAATAAAGCTTACGAAACATGAATTGTAGTTGTGTTTATCTTGTCTTGATGAATCTGGAAACATCACCAAGAGTGTATATTTAAACAATCAACACAAAACAACATAGCTCAATCCCACCATGAAGGGTACGAGGTATTCAAACAATTAAATGAAACCCTAAAAACAAAACCTTGAAATCATAATCAAAATTGAAGAACATGAATCTGATATAAACAAGAACAAACATGATGAACAAAATTCGTATTTGAAGAACATGAATCTAGAAATGAATCTTTAAGAACACCAAATTGAAGAACCCCTAATTACACCATATTCAAATCGCTTAAATCTAGAAATGAATTTTCAAGAACATGAATTTGGAAACAAACAAAACCCTAACTTGATATGAAGAACAACCCCAAATAACACCACCTTCGAATCACACAACCATCGATCCAACCAAATCCCACCCATGGATCTGTATTTGTGAAACCCATAGCACCAGAAAATATTTACACTCTAATCCCTCTAAAATACAATAACTTA
>JAUEJL010100194.1:0-25643 GCA_032274825.1 Drosophyllum lusitanicum
TAGATATATAAATGTTTTATTCCTAATAATCATTTTTGAACTTATTTATTAGGTCACTCGCTTCATGCGTTCATAGTTTTATTACCGAATAATTCAATGAAAGCTGATTTATACATGAAAACGATCACATATCTTACATGTTTTTTTACATATGTGTAGACGAGAGTACATTATGTGCATAAATTTACTTTTTTCATGAACGAATTGCTTTACATTACTATTTTTAGTTTGTGCTTAATTTTTACAACATACATGTATAAGTTCCATCATCCGTCTAAACTTGTGAATGATGTGATTAGTAAAAAAACTATATTTGTACATGAACTGAAATTAGATAAGATAACCGGAGATGATAAGTCGTTAGAAATAAGTAATCAAATCCTTAAAACCAAATGTAAATACAAATTTAGATAATATATAATAAGACATTATTATATTTTTATAACTTTAGGTCTTTACTACTTTACTTTTATATCATACAAATATCATTTTTGCCATTGGTCAAAAAAAATTTCAATTGGTCAAAATTTTCTGAAAAAAATAGAACTGTTATGTTTGTATCCCTAACAATCATTTTTAAACTTATGTATAACAACTAATTTTAAATTTATCTATGACATCACCAAATCATGTTATGTAATATCTTTATTTTTTGCCTAAAATCAAGAGAAACGTGAATTATACACGATATAGTAATGTAAAATACTTTATTTTAAAAAGTTTTTATAATGATGCTTTTTAAGTTGCTTTTTATATCTTATACGATGAAAGAATGGTAAAGAGCAACGCTAGACAAACGTTTTGTTGCCTTTCAAATCGCTTTTATAGGATATATGTATGTCTTATCATGGTCTAAACTTGTGAATTGGTGGTTATATATGTTTTTATCCCAAACAATTATTTTTAAACTTATCTATTAGATCACTCGCTTCATGTGTTATATGTTTTATGACTGAATAATTAAATGAAAGCTGATTTATACATGAAAATGATCACATATGTTACGTCTTGTTGTACGTACGTGTTGAAGATAGTAAACTAGTGATTAATCATTTTGTTTTATCAAACAAACGTCTTAATTAATTTATTCTTTGGGTTAAGGTTATAGACGTGTATCGACATTATTCCCACGTACCAACATGATAACCAAAGTTTTCTACGAATACCGTCATTAATGTTCTAGTTTACATATCAATATGGTACACCGGTACCTCATGATATTCTTACTAGTAAAGTCCTGATCTGCACAATCTCACCGAAAAACTAGTCATAAAATGGTTTTTGCGTTAAAAGGTTGGTTGGGGGATGTCCAATGGTTTCGGATAATTTTTAAAATACTAGTTTCACAAGTAAACATACTAAAAATAATGACGAGTCATCTTATGGTGATTAACCGGAAATAACGGTATTCTTAACGTACTTAAAACTTAATAAAATTCTCTCGATATATAAATAAAAAACAATATCTGCATGTACATGAACCGAAACTAGATAAGATAACTGAAGATGATAAGTCGTTTGAAATAAGTAATCAAAATCTTAAAACCAAATGTAAATAAATATTTATATATACTATGACATTTTTATATTTTTATGACATTAGGTCTATACTACTTTACTTCTATATCATCCCAATATCATTTTTGCCTTAGGTCAAAATTTTCTGAAAAAATAGAACTATTATGTTTGTATGTCTAACAATCATTTTTAAATTTATGAATAACAACCATTTTTAAACTTTTCTATGACATCACCTAAAATAATGTTTATGTAATTTCTTAATTTTTTTCCTAAAATTATGAGAAACGCGAATTATACACGATCTAGTAATGTAAAATACTTTATTTTACAAAGTTTCCAAAATGATGCTTTTTATAAGTTATATGATGAAGGAGTCGTAAAGAGCAATGGTGGAGAAACGTTTTGTTGCCTTTCAAATCGCTTTTATAGCATATATGTATAAGTTTCATCATCGTTCTAAACTTGTCAATGTGGTGGTTATATATGTTGTTATCCCAAACAATCATTTTTAAACTTATCTATTAGATCACTCGTTTCGTGTGTTATTTATTTTATTACTGAATAATTAAATGAAAGCTGATTTATACATAAAAGTGATCACATATATTATGTCTTGTACTCTTGTTGTACATATGTATAAACGAGCATAAAGTTACTTTTTTCGTGCACAAATGCTTTACATTACTATTTTTAGTTTATGCTTAATTTTAACAACAAATATGTACAAGTTTCGTCGTCAGTCTAAACTTGTGAATGTGGTGGTTATATATGTTTTTATCCCTAACAATCATTTTTAAAACTTTTCTCTTAGATCACTTCCTTCGTGCATTATTTGTTTTATTACCGAATAATTCATTGAAAGTTGATTTATATATGAAGTCGATCACATATGTTACGTATCTTTATACATATGTGTAGATGATAGTACATTATGTGCATAAAGTAACTTTTTCCGTGCAAAAATTGCTTTACATTACTATTTTTAGTTTATGCTTAATTTTAATAGCATATTTGTACAAGTTTCGGTCTAAACTAGTGCATGTGGTTGTTATATATGTTTTTATCCCAAACAATCATTTTTAAACTTATCTATTTGATCACTCGCTTAATGTGTTATTTTTTTTATTACCAAATAATTCAATGAAAGTTGATTTATACAAAAAAACGATCACGTATATTATGTAGTGTTTTACATATGTGTAGACGACAGTACACTATGTGCATAAAGTTACTTTTTTCGTACACAAATTGCTTTACATTACTATTTTTTGTTTGTGCTTAATTTTCACAGCATATATGTATGAATTACATCATCACTCTAAACTTGTGAAAGTGGTGCTTATATATGTTTATCATTTTTGAACTTATCTATTAGATCATTCGCTTCATGTTACCAACTAATTCAATAAATGTTGACTTATACAAGAAAACGATCACATATGTTACGTACTGTTATACAAATGTGTAGACGACAATACACAATGTGCATAAAGTTACTTTTTTCATGCATAAGTTGGTTTACGTTACTATTTTTTATTTGTTCTTAATTTTTACAGCATATATGTACAAGTTTCATAATTAGTCTAAACTTGGGAATGTGGTGGTTATATATGTTTTTATCCATAACAATCATTTTTGAACTTATGTATTAGATCACTCGATTCATGCGTTATTTGTTTATTACCGAATAATTCAATGAAATTTGATTTATACATGAAAACGATCACTTATGTGACGTATTGTTGTACATATGTGTAGACGACAATACACTATGTGCATAAAGTTACTTTTTTCGTGCACAAATTGCTTTATATTACTATTTTTAGTTTGTGCTTAATCTTTACATCATATATGTACAAGTTCCATCATTAGTCTAAAATTGTTAACGTGGTGGTTATATATGTTTTTATCCCTAACAATCATTTTTGAACTTATCTATTAGATCACGCGCTTCATGCATCGTTTGTTTTATGACCGAATAATTCAATGAAAACTGATTTATACATGAAAACGATCACATATGTTACGTATTGTTGTACATATGTGTAGAGACAGTACACTATGTGTATAAAGTTACTTTTTTCGTGAACAAATTGCTTTACATTTCAATTTTTAGTTTGTTCTTAATTTTTACAGCATATACTTACAAGTTTCATATTCGGTCTAAACTTTTGGTTATATATGTTTTTATTCCTAACAATCATTTTTGAACTTATATATTAGATCATTCGCTTAATGCGTTATTTGTTTTATTACTGAATAATTCAATGAAGACTGATTTATGCATGAAAACGGTCACATATGTTATGTATTGTTTTACATATGTGTAGACGAAAGTATACTATGTGCTTAAAGTTACTTTTTTTCGTGCACAAATTGTTCTCCAAACTATAAATTTATATTATTAAAAGTAAAAATCAAACACACATAAAAATAATAATGTGATACCATCTCTTAGATGTTGAATAGTGATAGTAAATAACTTTTGAATTTTGAATAATTTATATACAGATTTAGTTCATCAAACTGTCATGTTTTCTGTGTATCGGTCATTAAAATTTTCTATTGTCTATAATGAATATTTAATTTATCGCTATTATGTATATTAAACTTTTTATTGTATATACTAAACTTATACATTTTATCCATATTTATAACCAAAATACATAGAATAGCAACAAAGTAAAAGTTTGATTCACATGATAAAAAATTAAAGCTCGATATACAAAATAGCAAAATGTGACAAATTTGATATATCTCGCTGAACTAAACACTATAATTGTATACATAAAAACAAGGCTTTTTTTGTTAGGAAAAGTTGTAAACAATCATTATAATTTGTGAACTTTGATACTCAAGTTGACTCCTTTATTACTTAGCTGACCGCCAAAAAATATACTAATTTAAGGAATACAAATCTAATTTTAACAACACATGTTAAGATATTTTTTAGTCTAATATAAGAATAACAATTTTGACATTATCAAATCCTAAGTTTCAATTGATTTAATTGAAATAGTTATCTTCCCAGCAATTGTTAAAACTAGAGTTGGACACACACATAGTTTAATTAGTCAAACAAGTTATTAGTTTGTGTTAATCAATGAATACCAACTTTGTTTATACTTGTAATAAACTAGATTGTTTTGCACACAAATTAGTCTAAGATCTAACTACTCGTTATGATTGTGTCTTAAAACCACTAAAGATTAGTATCTATCAACTATATATTTGTGACGGAGTTTATAAGTGATTGCATTTTTCACTGTTGGCCGGGATAGAGTTCACATGTATATATGTTGCGTTTAATATTCTTAATTTATTGGGTTAAAGTTGCATAATAGCATGAAAGTTGTCCTAATGTTCTAATATGGTACTTAAAGTATTTTTTTTACACATATGACCATTTAACTTGTTAAAAACATGTTAATATACCCATTACTTAAAATGTTACCTGGTAAACAGGTAAAAACCCTAATTTGATACCTTTCCAACAATTTTTTATCAATGATGCATTAAAAATCCCCCGAATTGTTCATTTGGAGCTCTTGAAGGTGGCGAGAATGTCTTCATCATCGTCGTACAACTCCAACCCAAATTCAAAGTTTCCAAGTGAATGCTATTGTGAGAAGTCAGTAAAATATCTAACATCATAGACAAGAAACAACCCTGGTTGAAGATTCCTAACATGCCCTAATTCTTTGCTATGATTTTGTATGACATAAGTCACTGAAATTTGTGAAAATTGCCCTAATTAGTAAATGAGAATTACATCCAAGATCACACAGACTACAAACAACTTTTGGATAACAAAGAAATTGAACTTGTCATATACAAAGCCAAGATGGAGTTATTAAAGTCTAAAATGGAGGAAAAAAATAAAGTTTTTGGAAAATGTTTAGATGTGTACAAAAAAAACTTTAAGTACCATATTGGAACATTATGACAAGATTCCTAACATGCCCTGACACTTGAAATGAGTTTAAAAATCATCATGAATTTACCGGTTAAGCTGGTTACAGGTTAAAAAAGAAGTATATTAACACGTTTTTGACAAGTTAAATGATCATATGTGTAAAAAATACTTTAAGTACCATATTAAAACATTAGGACAACTTTCATATTATTACGCAACTTTAACTCTTGTTTATTTGGTAGTGTAAATAAAGGCCACCGCATCAGTTTAATTATAACTCATATATTTAATTATTTACTACTTATCTCATAGAAATACATATATAATCAAACTTTTAAGTTTACAATCCCTTTTTCTTTACCATTGTTTTTTTTTAATATTAAAGATAGGAAAAATGATCCGGTAATATTAACATCGCCTAACTCTGATGATGTTACACTCATAACCATTTTAATGAAGGGTAATTTAGTCATTTTCATATTTACTCATTAAACCGGTTGAGAGTGTAACATCACCTAAATTAAATGATATTAACATTGCGGATCATTTTTGCTTAAATATAAACCATACTCTATAAATATCATCCACGCTATATATACATTCCTCTAACATGAACGGCATTTTACATTTTCCATTCCATTGTATAATTTCTCATGTTTATTTCCTTCATCATCTTTATCATAGCAATAATAACTAAATACAACTCTCTTGCTAAAATTTACGAAAACAATGAGAACTTTCATCAATGCAATTCTTTAGTTGGGCAATCCTAATAGTTCGTTTTGTCAAAGTTAAAACTCAATTTATAGTTTGGACTACAAATTTATCAAGAAAAATAAATTTTCAAATAAATAATGTCACTCTTATTACTTTAATATTTTTTAATATAAATAAAAGACTAACATGTATTAAATATATTAAATGATTTTAACCCTTCATTTAGTCAAATAAATTTAATTACTTAATCTTGACTATCCATTTAATCGAAATTAAAATTTTAATTTTGACTTTTCTAAGTCAAAATTAAATCAAAATTATTAGAGAAATTTTATATATGCCCTTTTTAAATCCTAAAATATTTTTTTTGTCCACCCTAATTTACTAATATCATATTAAACTTTTATAACATTTTAAAATATCATATTTAACCAAATTTTTAATTTTATCATTTTAAAATATTTTATGACTATTTTAGATTGTTTTTAATTATAACCAATAAATATTTGACCTTATTGTCATAATTGTTACAATAGTGATCTATATCTTATACAAGAAATAAAATCATGTCTCTTAGTATCAAGATATCATGTTTCTTCTGGCATGTATATGTCTTCAACCTCGAGTCGACGCTTTCACCGCTGGCCTCAGTGTTGACGTCATCTGTTGTCATTTCTTTCGTGTTTATAACTATTTAATACTTTTTTATTAATGTTTAATATTTATCATCTTGTTAAACTAACATGTGTATTACAAAGACATCTAATCTAGTAACAGTGCCGTCTTAAAGGGCAAGCTACTTGGACAACCAACTATGGCCCATGAATAGATGGGGCCCACAATTAGTATAATCTCTTTTATATATATAAAACCAATATGAAAAAATAAGTTTACTGAGCTCAAATGTACAAACAAATATGACAGAAAGGTCCAATTTCTTAGGCTTAGCATCTAAAACGCAAACTTAAAAATTAAAATAACAATCGGCTTGGAAATCGCGGACGCATCAGAAGTCCTCGATGATTGATTTTCTTTCGCCCTTTCGTTCTTTGCAAACGATAAAACACAAAAACAAACCATAATTGTAAATCATTCAATCCAAAATGTTTAGGTCTTTCCACATTAGGCAATTTCTTATGAAATGATCCAATTGTCGGCAAATTGCATCTTGTAATTTTAGAGTTGGTGATTTTAGTAGACTATAGGCATTTTCAGATTTTGTATTTTAGTCGGCGACTTGCAATTATGTATTGTTTTTGTTTTTTAGGGAGAAGATTTCTTTAACCTTTTGAGTAGAGTAGAAAAAACAGAGTTTTGGTAGATAGTAATAAGTTACTTGAAATTAATGTACCACATATGAGATCAGATTTTATCGTTTGAATAAGACTCAAAAGTTTTGGTAATTAATTTGTATTTGATTTTTATTTCTTAATTTCAGTTTATTGTTGCATGTTTTGGTAATCAATTTGTATTTGAATCATTGATTTCCAAAATCAAGGTTTCAAAGTTTAATTGTTCAAACTCTAACAAAATAGGTATAAAGTTTCTTTTATCTTTGATTTCTTGTTTGGGTTAATGATTATTGATTATTAGTTAATTAATTTGTTTTAGTTACTTGAAATCACGTACTTACTTCAATTACTTATTAATTGGTTACTTTAAATCACTTACTTGAAATTTAATCACTTGATAGCAACTTTAAGATCTTGATATCAACTATCAAGTTTGTGGGTATCACTTACTTGAAATCTTGAAACACTTGAAAATTATCAGAATATTATTGATAATCAGTTAATTAGCTTAGTAGTTATGTAGTTTTTTTAAATAAATTGGTTACTTGAATCACTTGATATCAAGTTAGTTAGTTTATTTATTTGAATACCTGAATCACTTTATAATTAATTAATAAATCAAGTTTTCGAAAATGCATTTTTCTGAATTTGAAAACCTAAAACGATCTCAAAGAGAGTGAATGAATATATTTATAAAGAATATGAAATCCTAAACAATTGTAAGTTTCTTATTCAATATATTTTTTTTTAATTTTTTTTGTATATTTGAGTATTTTAAGGAATTCATTTTTTAGTTTTACTTCAAATCTCGAAAATGTTTGAGACATTCTGGTAATAGTATATAGGAATATGAATTCTGAACATACAAACATATATATACTTACAAATTTTGGAGAAAATCTTTTTGCTACAAGCAATTAAAAAGGTTGAGATGATAACCCACACCACATATCGAAAGCCAATCATACTTACCGACTTACTTCACTTACGTACGAGTGTGACGTGTTGATCACCTTGTGATCGTCAACTTTTGCCGACATTGGAGGCTTTTAGTGTGTTTGGGTGAGCAATGCACACGAATCATGTTTAATGGGAGCTTAAATAATTAATATAATATATATAGAAGAATGTTTAATATAGTCCATAATTAATCTATAGTTCTAAGTGACTAATTTTAGCCTTTAGATCAATAGCATCAATGGTCCAGATTAAATTTTAAAAATTTGGGCGGAGTGGTATTTTCGTAATTTTTCGTAATTCACATGTGATGCTTTTACAAATCGCGTGCGATTGTATACTAAATCACCTGTGATTGAATATTAAAATTTTAGGACTATGTTTTTTAAATGGACTTTATTGAACTCAACTCAATATATATATATATATATATATATATATACACACACACACACTACTATACAAACCATTTAACATTCTCTCTTTTTATTAACTTTAAGAGTTCTTAAAATTCAATCAAAATAACATCTTGACCTTTCATTTTATTTAAATTAATTTCATTTCCATTTAACTTTCTCTCCTAATTTACTTTAACTTTTTATTCATTTAAAATATACTCTCACATAAACACAATTATCCACTCATATTAACACAATTTTCAAAATGTTATTAACTTCTCTCTCCTTATTTCATAAATATAAATCTTTTTTTCTTATTTTAATGTCTTTTAAAATTCATTTGTAAAATTAATAAAATAGTTGATGCAAATAATAGAAATTTTTTTAAAAAAACGGACATGTTGCTGAAGAAAACTTTTTTGTGTCATTAACATGTCATTACATTCTTGAAAGCGACATGTTACAAAACAAAAACTATTCGCCACCGCAGCATTGCACGGGTACGATGCTAGTATATATATTATTATTTAAGCTTACACAATAAGATATTATTTAAAAATACTTGTTTAATATAATTAGTCTATAACTTGTTAGGATATAAAAATACATGATAAACCAACTGTTTTTTTATTTTGGTTACCATTGGTGTACCAATTAATATAGTATAAAAAATGGTCTGTTAAAAATAATTGTTCGAGGTTTTCTACTTTACACACATGTCACATGTTTGATTTTTCTTTTATTATAAGAGATAAAGTTTCATGAGAAGAAGATTTTTTATGAAATAAGGAATTGATGTGCACACTATCTACATTTATTGATTGTGTTTAAGATTCATGTATTAAATTTATTATAATATGTAAATCAACGAATTTTGGTTAACTTTTATTCTATGTTTTGATATTTAAAATTTGAACTGTTTGATGTATGTTATTTTAAAATTTAATGTTTTATTCTCTTATAAAAATTTATATAATTGGTTTTTAATAAATATTATAGCATATACAAAAACTAAAAAAACTTTAGTGACTTGTAGTAAGATCTTAAAATCCCGATCCCGATCTTGTAAAGACAAAAACGATCATACGTAAGAGATCCCGATCTTAATAACCTTGGGTATAACAATTATCGTAGTGTGTGTGTGTATATGTATATAATTATATTTGAGAGACCTAGTTTTTAGTCTTCGCACCGAGCCTTCAAAATCCATGAATTAACCCTGCTTGGAAAATTCCACTTCACTGACAAGTTCACCATTGCCTTTCTTTGTTAGAAAATTCCACCTCGTCGACGAGTTCTCCCATCCTGTGAATCATGACGAACTCCGAGCTAACATCAGTTTCACCATCTTTACAACCATCATGCTCTTCCCTTTTAGATCGTGGTTTCACGCTGAAGATGTCATCATCCTCAAAACAACTATATATAATAACTATCTTCCATCAAAGGACTTGTAGCCTAGCAGTATTAGGTATTGATAAAAAATGTTCATCTTACAAAGTTGAGGGTTCAAATCCCGTAATGGACAATATAGTAACCTTAAAAAGAGAGTGTTCAATGGATATGCTTGAGTTTGAATTCTTCATTCATTTTCTTGACAGGTGAAGATCACAGAAGTTCCCATACCTTTGAAACATCCTTCTTGGTGTTGAGTCTCCCAACAATTAGGGAGGTTGTAAAACAAGAACTATGGCGTTCAAGACACCCAGTTGGACTCATCGTTTTTCATTATATCCGCGTTGAACTTCCATCACTTTCGTAGCTCCAAACACCATCTCTCTCTCATCTCCCTCTATTCCCTAATATTGGTCACATGAGACGCACTTGTATGGCTCAAAGAGAGAAGATTATGAACCTGATTTATCATCCTACCTTGGGAATTTCTCTAATGTCCCGTGTTAACAACAATATAGGATAATGGCCAGTGACCTAACCTCGGCTGTCACTGATGTTTTGTTTCATACTTTAAATACAAGCCATGAGATGTGTGTGTTTAGTTAACTGTTAAAAAAAAAAGATTTGCACGTCTCAGTCTGGCTGGTTGATTTATTAAGAAACCGTTTTTGAAACTCAACTATTATTCACCATAAACATTTTCTAAACATGAAGTTTACAGAACTCCACTTACTAAGGTTATTACTACTAGAGAGGAAAAACTATAGTAAACACCACCCCCTACGGCCTGTTCTCGAGTTTTTAAACGAAGGAAAGGGCCTGTTCTCGAGTTTTTAAATGAAGGAAAGGGAAGTGGAGGAAAGGGAAGGAAAGAAAAGAATGGAAAAACTCCCCCTCCTAATCATCCCAAAAGCTGGAGGATTGTTTTAAAGCATAAAAATGGAAAAATTGTCCCTCCCTTCCCCTTCCTTTCCCTCCTTAAAAAAACTTAAGAACACTCACCACTAATTGTTTCATTCCCTTCCCTTCCCTTTCCTTCCAAAAAATAACTCGAGAACAGACCGATAGTGTTTATCTTGAGACGGATCGTATCAAGTATCAACACTATCATACGACACTTAAAGAGCATTATGCATACATATAGTCAACATCCATCGTAAATATCAAAGGTTAAAGTCACCTACGTAAGATTTAAATGCCAAAATTTTTGCAAATAAATGTAGCATTTATACAACATAAACGAAAAGGACCAACCAAAAACAGTACTAGTACAACATACTCTCAAGATTCTCAACTACGTTTCAAAGGGGAATGGTTCCCGGGCGAGTATTTCTCTAACCTGAAAAACGTGAAGCTCCATGTGTACCAGAAAGAAAGTCCAACTAAACATAAACTCGAGTCGACACAAGAAACTTGAGTTGATTATACACATTTTCAAAGGAATTGTGTTATCCCATGATCAAAAGAAAACGGCTTTGAGGATGAAAAAATAGTTCTTTTTTCCAAATCTTTTTCATGGGGTATGGAAACTTATCCTACAACCGCAACATGGTTAAATCCAATAAATTCTGGTTTAACTCCTTTTAAATGGCTAGATTCTTCATTGCCTCTAGCTTTTCCACCTTACCGTTTGATGGAAGGAACTCAATACCCCCGTTTTCAG
Source organism: Drosophyllum lusitanicum (assembly GCA_032274825.1). Lineage (NCBI taxonomy): Eukaryota > Viridiplantae > Streptophyta > Magnoliopsida > Caryophyllales > Drosophyllaceae > Drosophyllum > Drosophyllum lusitanicum. The sequence continues at coordinate 11,860 of JAUEJL010100194.1, forward strand.
CATTCTCGTGTACCTGTTGGGAAGCTTTGTTTGCAGCTATGCTAGAGCAGAGGCTGCCTTCAAAGTAGGTCGAGTATGGAAACTCTTTTGCGCATCGGTTTTTCCATCCTATGAAAAATTTGGAAAAAAAATCAGATACAGAATTGGCAGCAGCGTGATAAAGATTTAGTCAAGGAAAGAAAGATAGCAAGACTGACTTAGTGCAGCATCTCGATCACCAAAAGTAGCAACCAAAATCTTGTGAACTGCAACACAGTCTTTCAGCTTCCATTCTTTCACATGTCCAAGCGCTCCATTACTAATTTAGCGACATTGAAGTATATATGTGAGAGGTTGAGATTTTGAGATGCAAGATATAAGGCATAAACTTGAAAGTTGAAACATTTATATCATGGTTATTTCTCTAGTTAAATCATACGAACTCTCATGAAAAATCTCATCTGGGTAGTGAGATCATTTAATTAAGCTGGTTTACCTCGAAACGGGGTTATTGGGTGATTCTTCAATCAATTTGATTGCCTCTGCCTTCTTGTTAGGTTCTAAACAATAGATCATCTCTGCTACTGCTGCTCTGTGCATCAAGGAATCTGCAAAATTACACACATAGTGTCTTAAAAGAATGCAGATATTGTAAATACATGCACACATAATCACTAGCATGGAAAGGTGATGGATGACCTTTATGTTGCTCGAGGAAAACGCTATTTGCCTCCATTAGAGATTTATCATGCAGCTGACTACAAAAGAGAAGACAAAAAAGTTCAATAAGATATAACGTACAATAACGAGGGAGGATGCATTAAATATGTTATAGATAAGCATGAAGATAACCTGAAAGTTGGTCGTTCTGCTTCTAATACTCCTGAAATGAGTTCTTCAGCATCAGTTGTAGGAGCCGACCTTGATGCTACTTTATGGAAGAATCTTATCTGTAAAAACCCATTAATTATAATCAACATTTCACCTTTTTCGAAATTGAGAGAGGAATAAAATAAACAATTGAGGATACATATGCAATCATCACATGGTTATGATGGAAGGTAGTAAGACATACCAAGCAGCGATGAGTGTCGGGGTTTTGATCATCTAGTCGTACCAGGTGCTTCAAAGCCTTGATAAAACAGAAAAGCAGTCAAAGGTTTAGTGTTGATAGATTTAAGTCAACCATGTTACCGTATAGTACTAACATTATCACAAATATTACATTATATGAAGCATGTCTACTAGAGGTGGACATTTTGACCATTTAAGATAAACGGGTAAATTTGGGTTATACTTGGACTCTGAAAGGTCAAATGGGTGATCTTAAAAAGATCAGCTAAAATGGAACAGGTTGAACCAGACAAAAGTCGCCCACAGTGTATTTATGATGCAAGAAACCACTTAAATGTGTTGCTTACAAAAATAAGAATATCATTGCAAGCTTGCAAAAATTTAGTTCTTTAATCATAATTTTAACATTATACATTTAGAAAATCCAAGAAAATAGAAGACAAAAGTGTCTGCAGGTCACCTGACCAGACATGTTTTGACCTGTTACCCAACCCACCCACTTTGCCGCCTCTAGGATTACCAACAAAAAAATTGCCTAGGCTGCAACGGAAACTGGAAAGCTCGCGGAACATAAAAAGATGAATTGTTATATCAAAGTGGAGTCTGAAGAGTAGCAAATAGAACTTACTGGCCTTAGCATACTGCAACAATAAGATGGAGTGAGAAATTTACTGTTGAAGTTTTCTCACTAGAAATAAACATACCTGCAAGGCAAGCAAGATCTTTTCCTTTCTCATATTAACTTCAAATGATAGTAAATGTGTCTCCAAGTAATCAGATGAATGCTTCTGAATCAGTTTCAGGTACTTCCCAGCTTCCATTAGAGGATCTTCAATCTAGGTCAAAGAGAAAGGATTACTTTAGATACTGGTTAAGGAAAAGAAAAGTCCTTTTCAAAAGTGTGCATCTTCAATATATGCAGGTATATATAATATGATAAAACACAGTCCACTATTTGATAAATGACAGGTAGAAAACCTGCAATAACTTCGCTCCGTGTGGATCCGGATCAACTGTCTTGACATTCTTTTTCCCATACTTGGAAACTCCACCTACATTACCTTCCTCGCTCTTTACCTCTGCTTCCTAAGGAAACATCAAAGAAAAATAGTTCATGCGACCAGATAAAAGCTATAGGTGACAATTTCGACCCATATGAGGGTTATGTTTTTATCTTTAACAGGTAAACTGGGTAAATTAAAATAAAAAATAGCTTAAAAGAAAGCGAGAAATGGGTGAAAAGTAGACCCAGAGTGCATTATGCATAAAACTCCTTAATCCTTTTATTCAAAAAAAAAAGTAGTTATTGTAATCATATATGAGACACTAATTATTTATAAATTAAGTAAAATGCAAAAACTTAATCGAGGGCAAAAGTGTTCCGGGTCAATTCATCCCTTGCAAATAAATAGCAGTTTACACTCGTTACCCAACTTGTTCCTAACTTGCCCAACCCACCCAATATGCCACCCCTAATAAAAGCTCTTTAACTTAAAAGTGTTTAGGATGAAACTGAGTAAACTGGCATGTACCTTTTTCGCTCGCGCTTCAGCCTTCCTCTGCTTTTGCCTCATTTTTTTCTTTTGGGAAGCAGGCAGTTTTGCTAGTTCATCATCTTCTTCTGTTAATGATTTTGGAGGAGAATCGTAAAGTTTGATGTAGCATCTGCATCAGCAAAACGATCTAAAATAAGAAAAGGAAAAAAGAAAAAAACTTTTGCCGGTACAGGAAACTAAAATGTCAAAACTCAAAAGGGACGGATATAGTCAATATCTCAAGAACCTAAGGTTTTCCTTCCCAATCAACAAGACAAAATATGATTAAAAGATGGGCTAATTACATAACTTAACCAACTTTGGTCCAATTTCTATTTTTCCTAACCAACTTTTTTAAACTAGTAAAATCCATCAACGTTTCAAATAAGGTAAACCAGCTTTCAAAGTTCCATTTTAGAATAATCTGATCAGGAAGACTTTCAGATTGAAGAAGTGGTAGTTTAACATTACATGCCATGAACTTTTGACAATGTTGAATTCTTTTTGCAATGACATGCCTGAAAACTTCTAAAACTTTGATGATATTATAATGGGACAATACGAAAATAAAAATTTTAGAAGAGTTTAGGGTTTATAAACAAATTCACCAAAACAGGCAAAAAAAATTTCAAGTTTACCACTTTGAGCACAAAAAATCACCAATTTTAACTACAAACTCATCAAATTCGTCTGGAACAATCTGTTCAAATAATAGGCAACACGTGTCACCGTATTTGTGAACTCCGTCTCACGTTTTTTCACCAAATTCACGATTTTCATTTCGATTTTAATATATTATATTTTTAATTAATTTCATTTATTATTGTTTCTCTTATAACTTCTAATACATAATGTTTTGGTGTAAATCTGAATACATCCTTATGACCAGCTTATATTTATTTAAGTTTCGGTCAATTTTATCATAGTACAATATTTATTCAACACAACGTATTTGCCAACTCAAATTATGCATTTTGCTAAAAAAATTGAGAAGCTGCTTTACAACAAAATTGCTCGCTAAAATAGATTTACTATTTAGATTCATACCAAACACGGGTAGAGTTCATTTGATAACCGTTCCTATTGCGAGAACCAATCTTAGCCCTTGATTAAATTAAATCAATGGCTCATTAACAGGGGTATTTTTGGAAAATCAAACCTCATTAAATAATGACTCATCCACTCGGACGCAATTCACAGTAGGATAGCTATATAAATGACCAAAATACCCTTTATTAATGATTCATTAATGAGCATTAATGGTGGTTACAAATGGTTCTCGCGATAAGAATGATTCTCAAATGAATTTCTCCCCACCAAACATTATACATTAAAAGTTATAAGAAAATACCAAATTATAAAAAATAGCGAAAAATAGCGAAGATACTTAAAATCATAGGTTAGGCTGGCGTGATTGTTGTGCTTTGAATGGTAAAACTAAAAACTTTTTGCTCGTTTGGTAAATTCGTTTCTAAAATGCTTATTTTTGTAATTATCCCTTTTATATTTCGTTAATTCTCCAAACTCAGACCAGAGTTTACCATTTTTCATTCCCTTCAAAAATTGCCAAAAGGTTGTAAAAACCGTAAGTAAAAAGCCAGAGAAGCTTCACCTTATAGCTCCAGCTGCAGCCTTCCGAAAGTAAGCATGAGCATGAAGCCGATCTTGAAATCTTAACATTTCGATATAGGCACGAAGAGTCATTTTTCTTAAGCAATAAGAATGGAAATCAAATTGGTCTTCGGTTATATCTGCATAATGTTTCTCAACCGCCAAGAACTTTTTCAACGCCCGTCCAAGCTCACCCTGCCGAAAATAACTGTCTCCGGAAGCAAGTTCATACCTTAAAAATGAAAAAACATTCAGTAAACTTTTCAAATATTTCAGTTTGTCACATATATTATATTAAGTTTGAACAAACACTAACCACATGCACTGCATGTCATGCAGGTTATTATGTTGTTCACCATCTTTTGTGAACAACGCAGCTGTCTTTTCCGCAACTAAAACCTATCAAAATTCATAATTTCATATAAAACCGATATTTAAAATTAGGAAAGGTGTACACATGTAAATTCAGTAAGAGAATAACAACATATTTGGAGTTTTGGACCTGATCGGCTTGCAGCATCCTTTTAACACATTGGCTATTTACATAACGATCTGCAAGATCCATGCACCTAGCTTCATCTGCTAATGCAGCTGCTGCTGTAAAGTCCCCAGCATGTTTTAGTATCTTACTCTGTAGAAAAAATAAGGAAAGGAGGGGGCACCTTGTTAAGTACTGTATACTTTCTACCAAATTTATTGAATTTGATAAGTTTTGTTGTTTATACTTGTTATATTACTGTATTAATAACGTAAACTCCAATTATATTCGCTATAATTTTCTTACTCTCCCATCTAATTTGTTTAGTTATTCACAATTAACCAAATTCATACCAAGTAAATGAACTTGTACTTAGAATCTCTTTGGGGAAGCAATCTCTCAACTCTCAGGTAGAAGTATGACTGCCTACATCTTACCTCCCCGATACCCCACTCAGGTGTGATTGGGTATGGTTGTACTCGGACAAAAAATGTAGATACAAGGAAATACTCTTAAAATTATGACTATATTTCCTTCTCAATTATAAAGAATGCCAAGGTGTTTAACTGTGTTATCTTTCTAGATCCCTCATGTCTGCATAAACTAGATTCCTTTATGGTTCTTACGTGGGTAAAATGTTAACTGGTAGATTGCAAGTTTCTTACTTCGCTTCACTTCTAATTCATATAGGGGAATCGATTAACAACCTTATTTAAATGGATCTGAATTACAAAATGTTATGAAGAAAACAATTTAGTAAAACTTAAAAAACTTTTTTAAGGATTGAAATCATTAAAACATTCAGAAAAATTACGAGTTCTTAAACAGATAATAGATTATGGTTTACTATAGAAGAACCAATAATATTCCACATATAAGATTATCGATTTATCGGTGATAAACAAAGAGAAAATTGGATCGAATAAGCAGACCTTGACAGAGTATAAATCAATTACAGTTGGAGTATGTTGCATAGCTTCCTCGATTTTAGCTAGAGCCATATCGTACTGGGCTCGTCTGTCATAATGCTGCAGAAGCATAACAACACAGGCATGAGAATATGCAAACTTATTCAAGACCAAACCACTTATGCAACATAAAACAAACCTGAGCCAAATAAAACAAAGTCCACAGAAGCGTCGAAGGTGGCTCTTTTTCTGATCTGGAGTTAACATGTAACCAAACATATTACTACAATTTCACGAAATGTGGAACCAATAGATATGAAGTTCATGGTCATATTTTACCTTCCAGGGAATCCACCTGTCCTTTTAAGAGATTCCTCCAGCCCAAGAACCAATTTTTCAAGAATATCGGCCTATAATAAAGGTCAAAACATGTCACATCTATGCAAAAGTCTAGAGCATTCAATGAGTTAGCTGGAACAAACCTTGCCAGCATGATCATACAGCGGAGAAAGATCAGAGAACAATGACGGGACTCCCTACATTTCCCATTAATACAAGTATGAATTTCATACGCAAGAAACATCACCAAAAGAATAAACACCCAAACAATGAGTACCTTTGTTAGAAGAGGCCTGACATAGTTGTCCGCCGCATCCTGAAACTTCTCAGCATCCAAAAAATCTAGCGGAATCCTCTAAAAGATAATGTTGTGATTTTAAAACTTCCCTCAAGAATTTTAAAAGAAAGTAATGAAACATCCAGTTTGAAATTGAGGTAGTAATTGGTATAAGTAGAGAGAAACTTAATCACCTTAACAGCAGAAGACCAGGTGTATTGCTGCCCAAGAGATTTGTACAGAGCATCCAATTTATTTATTTCATCAGAGGAATATTGACCAGTCTCCGAATGCAGTCCAACACATTTCTGTAATCCTTCATAGTATCTAAAAAGAGAAAAGGCTCCATTGTTTTTATTTTATTCTTTTAAAATGAGAAATCTAGAAACTAATTACAGTATTTTCAACAGATTCTGTTTTCATGTACCTGTAGTTGTCAGGATTCATTGTAAGCAGCACCCTGTACAGCTTTTCAGCTTCATCAAGACAATTAAGCTTCACAAGAAGAGAAACCTCCTCTTCCTTGTAGGATAATTTATCGACCTAGTATGAAAACAAATAGGTTATGAAATAAAGCCAATTGTCCATGTCATCTTAAACATTACACAAAGTAAATATGACATAAACTTACAATCTTGGACTCTTTTCTGCGCAACTCCTTAAGTGCTTTCTCAAGAGAGCCACATTCCTCCAATAAAGATATCTGGATGACAGATGACATAAACAATCATAAAAACTCAGTCTTATTATGACCATATAGGATTCTCTATATAAGTTACTTTAAGGAAAGTTTCGGAGATTGGGAAAAACAGCCATATAAAAAGTTACTTATGTTAACATGATTAAAATGCAGTGGTTTTCTAAATCCACTAAGTGAGTTAATATTGACAATGGTTTCAACACAATCAATGAAAAAGTTTCATCTTGATAGCATTATTACCTATCACAACTATTACCTTGTATAACAGCATCTCCCCATGTTCACAACGTTCACTTTCAGGAGGATAATCATCCTCAAGAGTCCCTTCATATGCTTCCAGGATATCAATTGCTTTTGATGCACTTGTGAAACATCCATAAAGAAGTTACAGAAAGCAAAAGAGAATAATGAAATTCCTATCATAACCAATGATTTGCAGTAACCTACCTTTTCTCTCATTGAGACTTAAAAGATAGTTCATTGATGCTAGGGAATTAGGATATGGAGAAAATCTACAGTTAACTTCCAATAAATAAACAGAGAGCTGCTAGCCAAGTACTTACCAAAAAACCTGAATATTAATAACCAAAAGACAGTTCCATTTTGTATCTAAAGGGCAGTGTTGATACAATAGCTTTTCATATGATTGCACGCATCCTTAACAATGGTGATGTATAGAAGCTATAAGTCCGGCAAATTAACATTCTCAAGTCTCAGCATTCAAAGATCTTGTATATAATATAGATGACAAAAGAAACACTTAAAGTGCTTTAGTGAGGAAAGAACACCACAACTTACTTTAAGTTTAGATGATGAGAAACCGCAAAACCAATCCAATTCATCCGATGATTAGGTTTTAAAGTCAGCAACCGTTGTCTAGTTTCAACAAAACCAGACAAGTCACGCATTTGTGCCTATACTTGGATGAGAAAAGCACCATTGGTTACCCAAAACAAAAAAAATAAGGGATGACATAAAAGACTAGACATAACAGATAAAATTCAGAGTCATTGCTGCTAATAATTATGATATACTAAATAAACATTAACATAATTAGTCGCTTGCACTCAAGCTACAGTTATAGATCAGCTTTGTCTCTTTGACCAAAATTAAGGGTCCCTTTTGTCACTGTGTAAGATGTCACACAATTGTTTATGTGCAGTTCTTATATAATTCATAATTGCTCACAGCGGTATGGTAAGTAACAAGTAGAAAGAAAACTGAATAGGTGACCATTGTAAGGATATATACCTGTAAGAGAGATAGGTCCCTAAGTATTTCAATGTTGTCAGGATCTATCCTCAGAGCATTCCTGTAGCATTTTATTGCCTCTCTATATTCTCTGTCCGATCGGTAAAGAAGACCATAAACGTGCCAACAAACATGGCTTTTAAGGTCATTCTACAATATGTACAATTTATGAAGTGAAATGAATATGTGACAATGTACTAATATAAAAAGTAATCTGAAATAACTATACTTCCAACAAACATGGCTTTTAAGGTCATTCTACAATAGTACAATTTATTAAGTGAACTGAATATGTGACAATGTACTAATATAAAAGTAATCTGAAATAACTATACTTCAATGTAAGGTTTAAAAGTTACCCAACCTTCAATCCCAGCCGTACAAGCTCGTATGCTTCTTGCTTACGGTCCATGCAGTTCAATGTTAATCCCTTCATCGAGAGAGTTTCTAGTGACAAGAAACATAAAACGTATGAGAAACGTATTACTATCCATTGCATAAGTTACACAATTTAGCAAGATAAAAGTATGTTAATGAAATTGGTACAAAAGAACCACTGTTTTTTTTTTCCATTTCATTTCTACAACAAGCATGTGTACCAGTATCTGCATAAAAAGACCAACATGCATATTTTACTCTAAAATACAATTTCATCTAACAGAAAATTTCTTAAAAGAAGAATGTCTACTATTGCAACACCTCGGAACAGCCAAATAAAACTTCTACTCTTGGTTTGAAAAAGCGGACTAATGCGTTTGATGTGTGATGAGTATGATGCAATCCTGGCAACGCGTCACAGGGTCTAATGTAGTCGGCATACAAGATGCAGAACCTGCCTCGAACGGGTCGCACATTAGCGCATTCTGTATGTTTCGTTTTTTGGGTCGTTTTTCCATTTAAAATTTTAGGGCTTTTAAATTATGCCAACCCAAACCTCAACAATAAACTAAATTAATGTCGACCTAATACTCCCAAACCAAGTCGCATCACTGATAGAAATAGGAGAAGTAGAAATCGCAACTTAACAATGTCATAGAGAAGCTGCTGGCCAAGTGACCGGAATAGGAGAAGAAGCATAAACTGCATCGCAATTGAAGTGAAGTAGTACTTTGTGTGTTCTAACTTATGATTCTATTGACACGTTTTGAACTCCTTTTGGTTATAAGTGAAGTATTTTGGCACTTGAGTATTTACAAGTAAAAATTGTTATGCAGAATTAATGTACAAGTATTTTGTGAATAATGGGCACATCAAGTGCGTGATGCAAGCACATCTGCATCACACATTGGCTTTCGGGATCCTTAGCACCTCGGAGCGCATCACACTTTTTAAAACCAAACTTCTATTAATAGACAATTAGCATTTCCTAATACTAGCCAAGCTTTCTATTCATCAAGGTTATGAGAAAGTTGCAGTAGATAATAAAATATTCACAAACCTCCATGATCTGGAAACTTCTTCAATATAGCATCTGCAGCCTTAAGCCCCTTTTTATACTGTTTTGTTTCATAAGATTTCTGCCAAGGAAACAAACAAGATAACATGCATCACTTTCACACTAAACAACTCGAAAATAGTTCATGTTTCAAAAGGATAGAAGCAGCAACATAACAATGCAATACAATATATGATTATTCGCAGTAAACCCTTTTGGTAAGAACAGAGATTATCCTTGGAAAAAAAAGATACTGAAATATATTTGCATATAGTAGAATGCAGGAGCTAGTTATTGAGCATAAGTTGAGGGTTGAGACTAAGGTGTATGGAAAGCAGTTTGGTTCTATACTACAGAGATCACTAAACTTTCAATTTTTTATTTTAAACTAAAAGCAGATACAAGAGGAACATAAATATGATTTGAAGCGTCTGGAGAAGATACAAGATAGTATCCATTCAGGCTTCATTTTCTTCTTTTTTTAACATATATTTTCAATTGAACAATAAATAGGTTTAGAATAGGGCAAGGGATCATCCAAAAAACCAGAAGCTACTTATTCTCTATATTGTCCTACAGGGACGTGGCAGATTTTTGAAAAGGAAGCTCCTACAATGCCTATTGAATATGATGAAATATGTATGATCGCATAGAAAAAAAACCTAAGAACCAGTAAAGAAAAGTAAAGAGTCTTCCCTACTGCTACAGAGAATCATTGCTGTCCAGTTATAATATATAATTGCGGGGGACATACAAATTAGTATGTCTTTCAACTACAATATCATTTTACTTGACACTGACCAGATATTGAGGTGGTGTCAATATATCAGAAAGATTGTAGAGTGGCATCCTATAAGAAGTTCGGGACCCATTTAAGATAGTTTAGTCCAGCTGTTGCTTTCATAGTTTCTTCTGCAATTACGGAAAGGCATGTCCTCGTATATAAAACACCCCTGTTTCGTGTACTAAGAAAACATGTGGATTCCATGGTTAAGTGCTGCTTGCTTAGACCGCTCTTTAAACTATAGTCTTAGTCTAACTAGTTGTTACAACAGCAGTTAAATGATGAACAGTCTTTAACCATCCATGCTAGCAGGATTGCAACAGCATAATACACCATTTACATTACAAATGTAAGAACACTAACTGCAGGTCTGCAGCTGTCACTTACAAAATTTTCGTGGATAGTGTGTAGCATCTTGGTCCCCAAGTTAGTTCTATTTCAATGGAGTTGCAAGTGACGTGAATCTCAAAATTGTCCACAGTTCAATCAATGTGATAAACCAAAAATACATTACTGATTATATAACAACATGCCTCCAATTTCCCGAGTGAAAATTACATGAAAAATAGCATGTTGACGTTAATTAAAGACATAAACTAAAGAATTACGAATGACGATCTTAATCATTACAATACAGGACTGAGTCAAGAGTATAGTTTCGTTTCATGCACACAAATATAACTAGGGTTTTAAATACGGTTGTGGAAAATATCAAAAGCGATAAAACTCATGGAGGTTGAAGAGCTTACGACGATGAGCTTGAAGAGGTTAGCCTCTTTAGGTGGAAGCGAAGCGCCCATTGTTTGTGTTGCAGGATAGTCGATTTCTAGAGAGAGAGAGAGAGAGTATGTGTAGGAAAAGAAAGTATTAGAGAGAAAGATTTGATAGTATTTGAGGGTTTATAAGGCGACGTGTGATGTGAAAGAGAAGGGGATGAAACTATGAAAGTGGTGACTGGTGGCGTTTATCTTCTGCAACCCTACTCGCAGATTAAAATAGGTGCGAGGAGTCAAACTTATGTTTGAAGAAAATGAGGGGTGTGTTTGTAACATTGGCTTCTTGAGGGTCTTTTTATAACAAAAATATATATATATTCTTCGACTATTTTTTCTTATTTAATCCTCCTACTTATTACAATATAATATATGTAATTTATTAATTCTTTTTTCTCACCTTCTTTAATGATTTTGACACTTGTATTAATCTTGTAAGTAGCAAAATATATTGTAATACTTATTTTTTTTAAAACATAATTATTAAGAGTTATTTAATATAAAAATGATTTAATTAAGTACGGATTATTGGTTATTGTTTCAATTAAAGTCAAGGGACTAGAAATAACTACTAACAAAGTAGAGAAAGGTATTTAAACCCAAATAAGGGCACAAAGCAGGGTCTACAGCCCTAAATGATGTCTAATGATGTGGAAACCTGTAATACCCGTTCATGTATTGTAATTTTATTATTAACTATTGAATATCATTAAATTGTAACTTATTATTTTATTTAGCATTTGGTGTAAATGACTATTATCAAGGTCAAATTGTACCACTAAAGAAGTTAGGAGAAGGGTATTTAAAAGAATTAGGGTACAAAACCCTAGGCTAATATTAGATCCACCTTCACTATAATATTTAGTGCATTGTGTGTATGAGAGTCCACTGTTGAGAGGAGAAGACCGAGAACAATAAACAATTGATCATCCTTTTCATGAGGATTTTGAAGGGGAATCATCATGTTAGTGTTCATTACTAATTTTTAATAAATTAACAACTGTTTTGGTAGGGATTTAATGGGGTTTTGAATCTATTAAGGGATTGTCGAACTACACCATAAAACCGAGAACTTAAATGGATATTTGATTCGTGAAACCATAGTTAAAATGCAATTAAATGTTAGCGATCTGCCTAAATGGTGTTAGGAACCCGTAGGGTCAAGAATCAAACAGAACAATTAAGTTGTAATAACCGAAATTCGAAATTAATAAAAAGTATTTTGTGGAATATTTATTGTGACTAGAAAATATATATTTTGATGAGTGGGAAATTCATTAGAATTGTTTGTGCTTGTATGTTGAAAGCCAATAAAGTTATTAGTTGTAAATTTGGACTTGAGATTTTGAAGTGGGCTTAGGCCCACAAGAGATACGTCATGAGAGTATAAATAGGGATTTAGGGCACAACCCCCAACACTAACTATCAAGTCACTGTTCCATTGAAGAGAGAGAGAGTGTGTGTGTGTGTGTGTGCCATTCTCGTAGAACAGAGGAAGAAGGAAGCCAAGGTTCATTGTTGGAACTAAAAAATTGTAAAGGAAATCACCGGGTAATGTTCCTCAATTCTTTAAAATCATGTAGACACCAATTCTTACTATGTTAAGATGATAGCTGGATGCTTGAAATCTAGGGTTTTGGGTTTTTGGATGTATGAGAAGAACCCAGGAAAAATATTTAACCAAGAACATTTTATAGTTGATAAAATACAGTTTTGTGTTAGAAGAATGTTTTAAATAAGTGGAGAAATGTTTTGCAACAAGAATGAGTTAAATTGATTGAGTTGGGAAAGCTTGATCTTGGCTATGGAGCCTGGGTTTTTTAGAATGATGAACTGACAGGGAAGGAGGTGTCCATGCGACTTTCAGTTAGTGTCTGTATGTTCATGCGACTTACACATCCAATGGGTCCATGCGACTTACACATCCAATTGGTCCATGCGACTTATACATATATAAACTCATGCGACTTATACGTGTATACTTTCATGCGACTTAGTGTGTGTAAACCCATGCGACTTATACGTGTATACTTCCATGCGACTTAGTGTGTGTGTGAGCTCATGCGACTTACACGTCCAATTGGTCCATGCGACTTATGCATGTAAACTCATGCGACTTTCACATAAGTGTTGTGCACATGCGACTTTCACATAAGTGTTGTGCTCATGCGACTTTAGGTATATATTAGCAGTTCATGCGACTTATAACATGTCATGCGACCGTCACCTAGTACTTCATGTGACTTATGTATAGAGATGTATTCATGCGACTTACATGTACACATATATGTACTCCATGCGACCTATGTGCCCATCCGACTTATGGGAAGTTGTGTAAGTAAGCGAAAGGTGTAACACCGTATTTTCAACAAAAAAAATTTCATTTTCAAAACACTGCGGAAGCGAATATAAATACCAAAAGTATTTACAACTGTAAACATACAACAGATTTCAAAGTCAACCATGGTTCAAATATCAGTATTACAAAAACTACGACTCGTCACAAATATAAACATCAGAGGCCTAGGCAATTACTCCCCAAGCCTACCCACTCTCAGCCGAGCCGCTGACTTACCACAACCTGTAAAAAGAGTGAGAGGTGGGGGATTAGCACAAAGCTAAGTGAATAGAAGTAAACCA
>JAUEJL010100195.1:0-13318 GCA_032274825.1 Drosophyllum lusitanicum
TTATTAAGTTAATTTGTATTGATTTGATTTTTTAAATAATTTTTATTTTGGAAGGTTTAGTTATTAAAATGGTATATGATTGTTATTAACTTCACCAAATAAGTGTTTTATTTAATAGTTTCCATTTAGTTCAATATTAAGGGTAAATTAGTAATTTTAAATTACTTAAAATTAAGAGATACAAAAGACCTAAATGCTTTATATAATAGTATAGATAATTATTTAAATGAGTAAATGATGAAATGAATAACATATCTCTCATTTAAAGTGTTTATGAGTATACAAACATTTAAGATAGATGCTGCTAAAACATATATCTTATCCTCTTTGTAAAATTCAATTAATTTATCTTTTATTTATTATTAATACAAGATTACAAGGTCATAAAAAACTGATTATGCTTTGTTATTTTTAATTTCTTTTGTTGAAAATATATTAGGTATTTGGTTATTAATTGTAGGATTATGTTTATATTATTTGTAAAGGTTCAAACTTAAAGTAAGTAATAAGGGGGTGTTTGGTTGAGGGTTTTAAAGGTAAGAAATAAGAATGATAATGATTAATATTGTTTGATTAGGTGAAATATAATCGATCATTATCTCTTAATTGATAATGAATCATTCCATAGTAAATTGGAAGTATGGATTCAGGTACGTGTGTGTCCCTACCGAACACCAAAACCATCAACTACCACCACCCTTTGGCACCATCATTGACTGCCGCCATCATTGCCGCCGCCACCACACTCTATTACCATCATAGACGGCCACCACCTCCATCTCCCGTCGCCACCTCTACCGACTACCACAACCGCCTGTCGCAACCACCACCGTCATCGCCGTCACTAATTGACATTAATCGTTGCCTCAACCAACATCGTCGTCGTCGCGGCCTATTATCACCATTAACGATTGCTGCCATCCTAACTAACCACTATCATAACTTGCTATTGCCACTAACAACCACTATCAACATCGCTGACCACCACCACTATTACTAGCAACTACTGCAATCGCCATCAACCTACACACAACACACACATATATACACACATATACATACATAGATATACGTATTAATGATTACTTATTTAACCAAACAATACCAATGATAATGATACCATAGAAAATGTTCATTACATCCCTTTGTATTCCCTTACCATTTATTATTCTCATTGCTCTCTATTTAACCAAACGCCTCCTAAATTAATCTAACATAATAAACCCGAATCAATTATTTAATTAACTTTTAAAATTTAAAGCGTTAATATTATAATTATCATAAATAAACCTCAATCAATTGTTTAATTAACTGTTAAAAGCTCATTACAACACAAGAATTCAATCTTGTATAACATAATAACTATTAGTCTAATTATAACAAAATAAACAATTCATAGTCATGGCTTGAGCAATACTCAAAATCATAATTCATGCATGATATATACGAGATGAGATTAAAATAGTATATTTTTCTTAAAGATATATTTGCATATAAACTAAATCTTGGGTTGTTGTTTCTCATTTTTTAAATTTTAATGTTTGTCTAATTAATCTTGTCCTATTTATAAGGTCTGCATTTAATATTTAAGAATTCATCAAGAAGATACTTCTCTAAGACTTTATACTTTTTTTATTCTTTGTTATATTCTTATACTGATAAAATTATTTTACAAGAAGAAAAAATAATATGTGATATTAACATCATTTATAGTAGGTGATATTACACCCATAATCTTATTAAATGATAAATTAAATGTATACATTGAAATGCCTAAAAGACTAAACCTTTAATTTAAGGAGTTTAGTGTATTATCACCTATAATAGCATTTCATCTTGCAAGAAATGTAAAACCATGACCTACACATGATACAAAGTATAATTCTGGATTCAAAGTGCAATAAATCAAAACTATAGGGGTCATTTTGGAACTATTACGCGTCTTATCATAGTCATCTTCACACACTCACATTCCTGGATCCAATCCAAAGCCGGAATCACACACAGTGTCCCTTTCTCTCTCTCTCTCTCTCTCTCTCACACACACATACACAAACACGCTTCAGTGTGTCTAAATTACAATATTGCCCCCAATGGTGGAGGCACAGTCATGGACAACTCGCCGGAGCAGCAACCCTAGGCTCGAAACCTCCGTTGACATCCCTTCCACACCGACCGGAGAAGTTCGTTACGGCACCACTAACAACATCTTCGCATCCTTATCCGCCACATCATTCGTTTCTCCGACCATCCTCACCGCCGTGATCATTGCCTCATGGTATTTCTCCAATATCGGCGTTCTCCTTCTCAACAAGTATCTCCTTAGTTACTACGGGTATAAATATCCGATTTTCCTCACAATGCTTCATATGATTTCATGTACTTTCTATAGCTTGATTGCAATTCGTTGGTTCCAAATCGTTCCATTCCAGCAGATTTTATCACGAAAACAGTTTATGAAGATCTTCGCATTATCTGCGATTTTTTGCTTTTCAGTTGTTTGTGGAAATACGTCACTGAGATACCTCCCTGTTTCGTTTAATCAAGCTATTGGCGCTACTACGCCGTTTTTCACCGCGATTTTTGCTTTTTTGATTACTTGTAAGAAGGAATCTGCTGAGGTTTATTTGGCGTTAATGCCGGTTGTGTTTGGTATTGTTTTAGCGAGTAACAGTGAGCCTTTGTTTCATATGTTTGGATTTCTAATGTGTGTCGGTTCGACCGCCGGCAGAGCGTTGAAATCGGTGGTGCAAGGGTTGTTGTTGACCTCAGATTCAGAGAAACTCCATTCGATGAATTTGTTGTTGTATATGGCGCCAATGGCAGCCACGATATTATTACCTTTCACTTTGTATATAGAAGGCAATGTGTTTTCAAAGACGGTGGATAAAGCAAGGGGAGATTCGTTTATTGTGTTATTGTTGATCGGAAACGCTACGGTGGCGTATCTGGTGAACTTGACGAACTTTTTAGTCACCAAGCATACGAGTGCGCTGACGTTGCAGGTGCTCGGTAACGCCAAGGCTGCCGTTGCGGCGGTGGTATCTGTATTAATTTTTAAGAATCCGGTGACGGTCATGGGGATTTCAGGGTTCGCTGTGACAATAATGGGAGTGGTGCTTTACAGTGAAGCAAAGAAGAGGTCGAAAATTACAGCTCATTGACAGCCAAAAAACAAATCACACGGTGCAATTTCTCTGTTCTTTTGTTCATCTTATGCCTTCAGATTTCAATTTTGTTTAGAATTTAAGAAAAGTTCTAAAGAGAAATTGGGATAAAGAATAAGCAAAGAACATAATACGATTCGATTCATCAATTGGATAAGAAAAAAAGGGGGGATGTGTTTGGTTTCTGTTTCTTTTTCAAATATATGCTTTATTGCATAGTTGTTCTTGATTAGGGATGTTTAAGAGGGGGGAGAAAAAATTTCTCCTTTTTGCCTTCTCCTATTTGTAATACGAATTACATGAACAAAATTTGTTGTAGAAAACATAATAATAGCATATGCTATAAGCAGTTTACAGAAGTATCTATTATCGATTATTGTTGTATAACTCGGTCCCGTAAATTACAACTTCACACAAACATACGACTGTTGAACTCTTAGAGAAACAGTCTGTAAACAAACCATATACGTCTTACCTCCCAATACCCGATTTAGACGGGATTTGGTATAGTAGTTGTTGTCTATTTTCCAATCTGATTTAGTTTCTTGTGTGACTCAATCATTGTTTTCTTAATATGGATTTTTATATAATTAGAAGCTTCTGATACTCACTGTCTTGAGTGTGTTACAATTCAAGTTTACTTGTAATCGTGTATGATAGTATAATAACAAATTTTGTTAACTGTTAGGAGAAACTGATTGTTTTCTTAGCAATTAAGTTTTACCATTAGTTAAGATTGTTTACATGATTGACTTTTGTTGTTTGTTGCCACCTCAATATTAAGAAAAGTATGTCCTTAAATTAGCATGGTATTTCTTTAGGGATCTTTAACAACAAAAACAATAATGCCCAATCTTAGGGGATGTTGCTCCATGCTTTATTCAGAAGCTTTCAATAAAGTCTTGTATGATTGTTGGTATACTATTATACTTGGTATAAGAAGAAACTAAGATAGGACCCACAAAAGTTGTAAGATGCTATATTGATTCCCTAACAATGTGCTTGCAACTTCAATGGTGTATATGTGGTAAGATAGGTACCACTTATGATGGTTAGCCTTTGTTCATGTTTTTACATTGTTGACTTGAAAGAACAAACATGGACTAGGGTCAGATCTTTCAGAAGGGTGGGGGAAACTTCCATAAATACATGATAACAAAGCAAGGAACCAAATTGAGCAATTTTTTTTGGCTCAATTCCCCCTCATTATGTACTCTACTTTGATATCAGTAAGGTGCACCTCAGCTTTGATATGTGCTTTCAAGACCTGTTATTATTGAAGATTGGATGTGATTTATGACATGGGGTTAAATTGTTGTTTCCTTGTATGTGATCAAGATTTGCATAATCAGCACTTGGCATGTGATTGATCACAATCATCTGATATTTGTATGGTAGCAGCTAAATTGGATAAGATATTGCTTTCATGACCCAAGATGGGTTGATGAATGGCCAAATTACTTGACCCCTCTGCCAGCTTGTGATAGGCACGTGACTCACATGCAGACATGCCCTTCTTTGCTTTTAAGTTATTGTAGTAGTTACCATTTCTTTAACTTCTCTCACTATCCCAAGATCCAATTTATTGGGTTAGTTGGCTTCCCCAAAATAATATCCACCTAAACCAAATAAACATGAATTCTAGTAACTTATTTTATATTAAAAAAAAGGAAAATCCTCGGTACTTATTCATACCTAATTTTCCTCTTAACAAGATAAAACTGAAAGAGGAGACGGGATGAGAGAAATGAATATGGAAATATATACATCTCATCGTATTCTTGTCAAGAGGATATTTTAGGTAAAAAAATATGAATGATTGTATAATTTATTAGGTTGAAACTTAAGATGTTAGAACATACGTTGCAATGAGTACTACGACGCTATGAATGTTACAGCCGAGTGTCACGTTAGCATAGTACATTATCACATTAGTATGATTAACATCACTATCACATCAGCACCAATTTTATTTTAATTTTTTATATTACTATAAAAAATAGATTAATAATATAAATTTAAATCTTATATTAAAAATAAAAATATTACAACAAAAGTTTATAAACAATCTAAAACTAGTTGGCTACACGATATAAGTAAATCGATTTTGGAAGTATTTTAGAAGTCGCCAAATATACTCGACGATGTCACTTCAAATATTATGATGTGTATCTTTGTCTCGAAGCTCTCTAGTGTTGCACCAAATGTTCATCAACACCGGCTCGATCTCTATGTATGTATCATTGATGTTTCCTTCTTGTGAACTTCCGGCATCGTTTGGTAGCAACAATTGAGCACATATGAATATGATATCCTCACCCAGAAAAGATGAAACATTATGCTAACATGCTTTTTAAAATTTCTTGAGGTTTGTAATTTTGTGGTTCTACAATATATGAATTCTTTGGATGAATATATATACAAAATTATAGCTATTGTATACCAAACGTTGCATAACGTTTGAAAAAGATTAAATGGGCATCATGCCCGGCCGTCACACCCACGACAGACAAACATCACAAACATACACCATGAGCCAATAACGAGCATGGAGTAGGATGGCGACGATGACAAGAGAGTTGATGCCCACGAGCTTGTGATGGGCACTTCTCCACGCGCTTTTAGAAGTTGGTTGGATTATGTTTTATTAGGCGACCATATTATTTTCGAGTCATTCATGCCCTAGAATGTATGAATAGAAATTTACTAATGTATACCTGATTAACGAGTTTTGAGATAAACTGGTTAAAGATTTATTTAAGTACAGTGCTACATTTTGTCCAGACATGATGGTTGAAGATCGTTCTCAAGAAAGTCAATGTCTTTATGTGGAGGCTTCTTCAGAATAGACTTCTTGTTAAAGAAGTGTTGGTTTCAAAAGGTTTTGATATTACTTCCTTCCTTCCTTCGACTCTATGTTCGTTTTGTGAGTTATCTGATGAAATCTAGCTCAATGTTTCTAGCATTGCGTGTTTTCGAACGAGTTCTGGTCTAAGATCTTTGGATGGTGGGGTGTAACGTCTAATATTCTTGTATCCTCATCCGGGCTATGGTTATCTCCTGTTCAAAATGAGATGTTCAAGGCGGCCATTTGGGTGTCTGCTTATTTTTACTGGATGAGGGCAATAATTGTATCTTTAATGGAGTAAAGTGTTCGATTATTGAAGTCTTCTTCTTGTAGTTGTGATTTAATTTTCTGGTTTGATTTTTTGTGATGTTTGTAACAGAAAATTACCCGTAGTGTTTGATCACAAATTGAAATGAGCCTATTCCATGAGTTTGATAACATTTTTTTTCAATGTTATAAAAATGGGGTTTTTAGCAATATTTCAAAACCCGGGTTGACCCGACCGGTCCGACCGGTTGACCCGTGACCTAGTGAGGAGACCGGGTCAATGTACACCGGGTTTTTGGCCATTTCCGACCCGTATTGACCCGCCCGGGTTTATGGTTGAACCGATCGACCCGGGTTGACCCGTTTTTATTTTTTCATTTTAATATTTTTTTAAAACATAAAAGTTTAGTGATTTAGTTATCTCAGCAATTGATACTTTGAAACTCTCACTCGACAGAAATCCTAGAAATGAGTTGTGAACCCCTCTCGATAGTCGACGGCAATTCCTGTCCTCTGTCATCTCTGACATGTGATTGTCCTTAAAGCATAAACCTCAATTGAGTTCACGTAATCCTTTCAATAGAATTTCATTTTATGCTTGATAGATTATTTAGTCTCTTAACAAATCTGTTCGTAATTGTTTCCAAGTTTATATACATACATATATATACACACATAATACATATTTTAAAAAATTTAAAATTCTGGAAACCGGTTTGACCCGCCGGTCGAACCGGTTGACCCGTGACCCGATGAGGAGCCCGGGTCAACTAAAAACCCGGGTTTTAAAACATCGGTTTTTAGTAGACCCGGTGTAGTGAGTTGGTCACGGATCAACCACTTTTTAATATATACATATGTTTATATTTGTGTGTTTTAGCGTGTATCAAACTTGAGTTTTCAAATTACCGCTTTTGTGAATTTTGTAGATCTAATATTAATATCTCGAATCGGTCTTCTGTATTATTCACTTGCTCATATTGACAACATAAAAAATATTAAAAAACCTAAAACTGGGTCAATAACGGGTTGATAGGTCTGGCTCAATCGGTTCGACCGGAAACTCAGCCGGTTCAATACTATTAAAAAAAAAGACATAAACCCGGTCATTCTTGAACCGCTCTCCTCACCGGCTTGCAAGTCAACCAGTTCAACTAGCCGGGTCAACCCGGGTTTTAAAAAACTGGTTTTCTTATGGTGTGGTCGGGCATATTCTTTTGATTTTTGATGTACAAATTGAGTTGTTTTTAACTTATGTTAAAAAGTTTTCTTCATTTCTAAGCTTAATATTTTTAGCCCGTACCAAAAGTAAGATTTATTTTACTATTTTCATAACATATAATGTCTCATGGTATTTCCATAAAAACAATTGTTGAATAATATAGAATTAAAAGTCAGATAAATAATTCAGATGTTCATCATACAATCAAGGATAGCAATTTCTGAGTTAACACAAAACCCGATATGAAAAAAGTGATATGAGCTTGAAATGGATCAAAAGCGGATCGACACGAAAATAAATAGGCTGAGTTTGGGTCAACCTGACAACCCAAAAGTGATCACTATTAAGGATAAAACTGTAACATTATAAAATTTTCTTTAATACTTTAAATTTAAATTTTGAAAAGAAAATTGTGAATTCAAATAAAAGAGTAATATCTTAGGACAATATAACCTGCTAAGCAAAAGTACAAAATAGTTAAATGTTAAAAACTTATAATAAACAATAAAATGTTTAAGTTAAAAATTAAAACAATAGTACATGATTTTGGTATTTATAGGGTTTAGTTCACCTAAATGTATCCAACTTGTTACATTATGTTATTGTGTGTATTGGACTTTAAAATTTTCTATTGTGTGTATCGAACATCTAATTTGTTTCTAGCGTATGTTTAAACTTTCTATTGTATGTACTAAACTTATACATTTTTTCTTTTTTATATAACCAAAATACATACAATAACAACAAATTAAAAGTTTAATACACACGATAGAAACTTTTAAAGTTCGATACACATAATGGCAAAAACGTGACCAATTATATACATTTTAGTGATCTAAAACCTTATTATTTTGATTATATAATTTTAGTACTTTAACATTTGATTACTTCATGCAACGACCAGAATTTTCGAAAATTTTATTTTATATTTTATTAAGAAGAGCATCTAGCCATTACTCGAATAATTAACGATATTAATGAGATTCTTTTGGGAATGTTTGGTATTATTTATTGTCTAAATAGGACTAGGAGGACTTTAAATGAATAGATATAATTGGTTTAGGGACTAAGGTGTCGTTTGTTTTTTAAGAGGTTTTGTATCTGAATCTGAATATCACGTCTGAACATTAAGAGGTGGCTCAAATATCTGAATGTATATACATATTTGGTTGTTTGTTTTTAAAAACATATGAATGACGTGTTTTGTGAACCAATAAGCAATCATACTTGGTTTTGGTCAACATCAACATAAAATATGAAAGTTGATTTCTAGTTTTAAGTTGTAGTTATCTCCTAGGCATCAATTAAGTGATTCAAATTTCAAAAAATATATGATTCATATTAACTAGATATCTGATTTCGTTTTGTATTCATATCCTTTTGTAAATAAACCAATAATGAACCAATGAAGTAGAAATCAGACACTCGAAGGTGGAACACAGAAAATCGGTGATGGCGATGGCGTTACAATAATGAACCAATGAAGTAGAAATCAGACACTCGACGGTGGAACACATAAAATCGGTGATGGCGATGGCGAATGGGAGGACGTCCGGCAACGGTGACTGGGAGGAGGACGTCCGACAACGGTGACTGGAAGGAGGACGTTCGGCGACGGTGACCGAGAGGAGGCTGGAGACGGAGGTTGCGACGGCGTTGTCGGCAACGATGGAGAAGGTGACGGCGATGTAGGTAACAAAGAAGAATTCTTAGACACTCGATGGTGGAAGCAACCAGTGACGGAGATGGCGATTGGTAGGACTCGGCAACAAAGATTACGATTGGAAGGACGTTGGTGACAGAGAAGGTGACTGGGATAAGGCCGGCGACGCACGTGATGTCTTGGTGACGGAGAATAGATCAAACACTCAATGTAGGAGATGAGCCGATCGGTGACGGAGATGGTGATTAAGAGGAGGCCGGCGACGAAACCTGCAACGTGATGTCGGTGAGACGGTGACAAAGGATGAGGCTGTGATATGGCTAAAGATAAAAGCTGAAAGTCAATGGATATTTTCTTTTAGCAGGAGTCGATGGGATATGAACAGACAAGTTTTGGTTTTTAGATTAGAGGTATTAAGAGGTAATTGTAGATCTGATTTGTTTAGAGGTTTTAAGAGGAATTAAGCTCTTATTAGAAAAAATAAACAAACACTTCTAACATCTTAGAAACTCTTAATGAATCAGATTAAGAGGTATTAAGAGATTTTTTTTAAAAACAAACGACCCCTAAGATTGTAAAGATAAAAGATAAAGGGATTATTAGGGATCATTAGGGATTAACCCTATTGTATTTAGAAATAAAAAACCGGCAGTTTTGTGGCTCTCCTTACTCTCGACGGAAGCAAGTGTAGGGAAGAAGAAAGCCACGATTTTGATCTCGATTTTGGGGAAACAAACGATCTATTAAGTACTCTATACCCATATCTATGTTTGATTATAATTTTGATTGGTGCTTAAGGTGATTTAATCGACTGTATGAACTGGTTTTCTGGGGGCGACGGCTGTGGATCGGGAGCACCAAATCGATGAATAGATTAGATTTGCGATGTGGGTGATAGTTTGATTTACGATGCATCATGCATGTCATTGAATTGGAATCTTGATTCTTGAACATGTTTCCTTCATTGAATTTGCGATTCATATGACGGTGAATTATAATTTAAGATTAGTTGTCGGGTTGCAATCTTACCTTTGCGAGGCATACGATTGAACTATGAGCAGATTTGCGATTTGCCTTATGGTATGATTTATGATTTTTTTCGTTTGAGGTTGGCGTCGTGGAGATGAGACCTCAGGTTGGCGAGGCTGGCAAGGATGGAGGAGATTTAGAGTGTAGCTAATCTTGATTTGCAATTGTTTTCTTTTCCTTAGGAAGTAAATCACGATTTGGCATACGTACTACAGATCTGTGATTCATGAAAGAATACGATATACAATTGTAAATTTAAAATTGTGAATTGTAATAACAAGTCCTAAGTAACGATTAAAGTCTAGTTAGATATATTAAGATTTTTGATTCGTTCGTTCTTCGTTATCGGTTCTCCCTACTCGTTAATGATTAAGGTTTCGATTGTTCGTTAATCGTTTGTTGTTCGGCTTCTAGTCAGATTAAGATTTTTGAGTTCAATAGTTTTTCAAAACCGAGTACAAAGATAAAAACCATTTTTGAAGGGTTTTCAATTAATTTAACTTGATTGATAATCTGTTGACTACGTGATTTACATTATTCGATATTTGAGACTTATAAGCATGTTGTGTTCTTGATTTTAATCCATTTAATTTTAATTGTTTAAGGCTTGATTTTTAAGTTTATACATTGTGGTGACATTTCAGTTAGTTGATTCTAGGGATGCAAACGAGCCTAGCCGACCCAACACTTATCAAGTCGAACTCGTTTAGGCTTTTTTAAACTTAAGCTCGGCTCGTTTAGAGCTCGTGATGTTGAGCTCGAGTTTGGCTCGTTTAAGGTTTATAAAGCTCGGGCTCGGCTTGTTTAGGCTCAGGTATTATTTTAATATTTTTATTAAAATGATATATATAAAAATTAAAAATTAAACATATAAAATATAAATTATAGTAAATGAGCCAACTATTTAGAGCTCGAGCTCGGCTCGTTATTAAATAAGCTTTAATCTAGGCTCGAGCTCGTTAAAAGTCGGCTCGTTTTGAACTTTTAACAATCTGAGCTCGGATAACTCGCGAGTAGCTCAGCTCATTTACATCACTACCTTTTTCTATAATTTAGTAATATAAAGAATAAATTACAATAAGAAAACTCATTAAACCTTGTGTAAATTTCTGAGTTTATACATTATTTATCAACAATTAAGATTAAAATTCTTTGTTGGAACTGTATTTAAATTATGTTTAAGGTTCTATTGATTGATTAAAAAAATATGTGGTATTCATTTTGGTTGACCAGAGAAAAAAAACCCCATAAAACTCAATGAAATTTACATAATACTTGTAATTTTGCCCACACTTTACATACTTTTTGGCTCAGCCCCTACGAGCCGTAGCTAATAATGTATCTTCTATAAACCGAGCACAAACTTCATATATGAAAACTCGTTAAACAATCAAATCAAGCTCGAGATCAATTAAACTCTTTAATTTGCACCCCTACCAGCTTTAGCTTTTGTTATATTTTTAAAATAACCCTTACCATTGGGCATAGTTCATAACATATGTCATCAATTAAGAAATAGTTTGATCGAGGCGTTAATTGCGATTGTTGTTGATTTTTTTTAAAGTCTGTTTTTCCCCTCATAGTTAAAGACTTAAAGGTATTAATATTTTTTTCTTTAAAATACTCGAGGACCTTTTTTCACTTTTTAAGATTATATATTTTAGAGCATATTACAAAAAAACGGCTTATTTCACATTATAGTAATAAAGTTTGAAAAGTGTTTTAGCAAGGTCACTTACCTATTTATTTAAAACTTGGTTACTATTCTATAAACGATTATTTTCTGTGAAATGATACCGTACTTAGAAACATTGACCATATGTTGAGACCATTATTAACATAATAATTGTTTTTTTTTTGGGAAAAATGTTTGAAAATACAATTAACTTTGTTTTTATTATCATTGTATACAACCAAATTTATATTTTAAAAAATAATACAATCAACTTTCATAATTCTCTCATTGTATGCAAACAACTTTTTGCGTCTAATATTTAGCTACCATTGTATACAATGAACTTTTCCATAATTTTCATATTATACAACTTGCATACAATGTGAGGATTATAAAAGTTGATTGTATTCATTTAAAAAAATAAATTTAATTGTATATAATAATAATAATAATTAAGACAAAGTTTATAGTATTTTTATGTAATTAATTTACCCTTTTTTTGGGTTAACTCTTTACTTTTCCTTATCATCTTGTGATCTTGTCTCAGTTGAATTGATGATAATATGATATCAACCGAATTTGGCTAAAATGATACTTTCAAAAACATTGACACATTAATTAAGCTTTTTATTATTAAAAAAATCCAATCTGAAAACAAATACCTCAAAGCTGCTCAAAATATAGAAAAACATCCATCGATCTCTATATTATACTACTGATCGATATATCTTGATAATATCGATCTTAAGCTGTTCTTCATCTAAACATCTTGATCTAAGGAATTAATACAACAATGAACACACACAAAGACACCACTAACAACAATTAACCATATTATAAGATCCCTTAATTAATAAGAAAGCAATTAATCCTTCAAAACCTAGAATTTAGTTGGTGCGAGTTTCCTTAGTCCATAGTGTGGAGGAGGTGCGTATGTTGGATATGGAACTACATTGATGAATAACTTCAATCCCATCTCGCAGTGTTTTCCGACACCGCAAATATACCATTTCCTTCCCGGAGTTTGTAAGTCGATCACGTCGTATCCGCTAGTTAGAGCTTCATTAGCAGCTGGAATTGTACATTGTTGGAATGAAGTTCCATTTACTTTATATACATTATGTTTCCCTACCGGGTACCTGAAAACTGCATCAATACAAAATGTTTAGTTAATATACAAGTTACCAATTTGTTAATTTAAAGAATAAAATGGTTAAAATGAACAAACCAAGTTTATCTCCAACGACAAATTGCTTTCCCGTGGCCCAAGCTTGGTAATCAAAGTTGAGGGTCCAGCCTTTGTCGTCCCCAACGACAATCACCTTGCCCGACGATGGAGTTGGAGAAACCGATGGAACCGAAGGCATAAATGATGGAACCGGAGGGATAACGGATGGAACCGGAGGCATTGATTGAGGAAGAACATTGATGAAAAGCTTCATACCAC
>JAUEJL010100206.1:0-13318 GCA_032274825.1 Drosophyllum lusitanicum
TCTAATAATTAATAAACTATTATTAACTTCAAGTT
The DNA here is from genome assembly GCA_032274825.1 of Drosophyllum lusitanicum. NCBI lineage: Eukaryota > Viridiplantae > Streptophyta > Magnoliopsida > Caryophyllales > Drosophyllaceae > Drosophyllum > Drosophyllum lusitanicum. The sequence goes on from JAUEJL010100206.1 coordinate 36, forward strand.
TCCAGCCACGATAACATTAACCGGGAACCGATTAACCCAACAGACAGCCCAACGAAAATGGAATTGCGAAAAGAGTGGAGAGCAAGCATGAATGAGCATTGGGAACTAAGGAGGAAAAGAATTATGTGGATAAAAAAGGTGATGCTAGCACGCAGTGTAGTCTTTTATTAGGGAAGCGAAGAAGTGGCCTAAGCACGATAAAGATTTTCACTAAACGACAAAGTTGATGAAGAGAAGCAATATGGTGGATTCAATTGTAATTGGTGGGAGGAGAATCAAAAGATGAGAGGAGTTTAAACAAGTTGCCAACTATTTTGAAAGACACTTCTAAAAAAATTAAAGATCCTTTTTCTCTCCGTTTAGAGAATGAGTTCAAAAGGTATTCAAAACATAATAGGGATTGGCTAGAAATGGTGTTTACACGTGAGGAAATTAAATTGGTAGTGTGGGATTGCAACGAGGATAAGACACCGGGGCCAAATGGGTATAATTTTCATTTTAACAAAAGTCAATGGGATATATAGCTTCATGGGGAACTTTAACATTTGGGCATCTTTCCCTAAGGAGGTAAGTAATTTTTTGTTTCATCACACTAATCCCTATAAAGTAACCCTAGAGGACCTTAAAGACATTAGACCAATATCTTTAATGAGTAGCATCTACAAAGTTTTGGCTAAATTTCTAGCTAAATGGTTGAGTTGTGTTATGAAGGAAGTGATTGGGGGAGACTCAATTTGCTTTTACAAAAGGAAAGAAAATCTTGGATTATGTACTAATAGCGAGTTAAATGATACATGGCTTATCGATTAGCGAGAAGAAAGATTCTGAAAAAGCATAAGATACAGTCGTTTGGAGGTACTTAATATGCATGATGAAGGAAATGGGGTCCGGAGAAAAGTGGCTAAATGGATTAAAATGTGTTCAACTATGGAAATATCGGTGATTGAGCAAGAATCTGCAACGAGAAGGTTTACTATGGGTAAATGGTTGAGACAAAGAAATCTGTGTCAGCTTTTTTATTTAATTTAGTAAGTGAAGGTTTGAATACGTTGATTAGAAAAGGACTGGATTTCGATTGTTTGAAAGGTTGACAATAGCCGGAGAAGATGGTATGATTGTTTCTAACTTGTAATTTGCAGATGACCCTCTTGTTCTGTGAGGCAAATTCGGTGGGTTTAAAAAACTTAAAGTGGGATTTGAGATGATTCCACCTATCATCTGGACAGGAGATAAATATAATGAAAAGCGTAATTTATGGGGTTAACAAGGATAATCAAACCATTGAAAGTTGGGGTAAGGGAATCGAGTGTGCTCAAGGGACCATTCCATTTAGTTATTTAGGATTAACGGTTGAAGGGAATTAATGAAGCATCAAGTTCTGGGATCCAATAGTTGAAAAGGAGGAGATGAGCCTGAGTTTCTGTAAAATGAGAATTGTATCATGAGCGAGATGGGCAACTCTTACAAAGTCAGTTTTGAACAGTTTGTCACTTTACTGTATGTTGAAGCAATCTAGAATTTAGAAGTATGTTTATTTATTGATTTAATTTACTTAAGTCCTTTATTTATATGAGTCAAGGCCATGTTGGCCATTTTACCATTTTCTAGTAAAAGTAACGTTAGTGGGTTGTTAGTTTCGTTCCACATTTTTAGCACTAGAAGTATTAGTAAGGAGTTATGGTTTTTCTTTGTAGTTGTACGTTTTGATCTCCTAGAATAAAGTAGAAAATTGCCCCCATTTCAATCTTCTTCTTGTTTTTCTTGTTAAGACAAACACCTTAAACCCTTCGATGATGCTTAATTCCAACATTTGGTATTAGATCAAATGGTTGGAAAAACAGACAAAGACGGACACATCACTCACTACCCTATGCTATAGGAAGCAACTACACTACATGGGCAATCAAAATGAAAGAGTTCATGCAAGCTAAGGGTGTTTGGGAAGTTGTCGACCCTACAACTCCAGTTGATGAGGTTGATCCTAGAAAGGACAAGATGGCATTGGTAGCCATCTACCGGGGATTCTAGAAAAAATCTTGTTCTCGTTGTTTGAGAAAGAAACGACAAAGGCAACCTAGATTACGTTGAAAACCATGTATATGGGAGTTTACATGGTTAAGAGACCCTGGTGCAAACTTTGGAGGCTGAGTTTGAAGTTGTTAGCAACATACAAGCCCTAGGAGATAAGATCAATGAGGCATACATTGTGAAGAAACTATTGCGTGAAATACCGTCTAAGTCTTTGAATTGCTTCGACCATTGAACAGTTTGGAGATCTCGAATCCATGTCAGTTGAAGAGGTCATGGGCAGGCTGAAAGCGCATGAAGGGTGGATCAAAGGGCATGTCAAAGCTGATGAGAAGAAGTTGTTGACTTATCAAGAATGGTCCGGAAGAACAAAAGATCAAAGTGAAGATGATTCAAAGTCCGGAAACAAGAGTTACAGGGGAAGTTCATCCAACTTAAGAGGTCGTGGCAGAGGAAACGGATCAGGCAACCATGGTAGCCGTGGTAAGGGAGGTGGTGGCAATGAGATGGGAATCGTGGGTGTGGTAAAAATCGTGATAAAAGCAAGGTGCAATGTTACAACTGCCAACAATATGGACATTATGCTGGTGAATGCCGGAACCCATGATGTGAACGAAACTAGGAACCTAACTTGACCCAAGAATACACCGACGGTGAACCGCAGTTGTTACCGTCTACATTTGAAGAAGATAAACAACATTCAAGAAGTGTTCTTGAATGAGAAGAATGTAAACCCACGACTAAAGTCGGCAGTGGATGTGGTTGGAGATACGAGTTCGTGGTACTTAGATAATGGGGCCAGTAACCACATGACTGGTCATAAAGAGAAGTTTCATGAACTTGATCGGTTGTATATCGGTGAAATTTAGACATTGGTCAAAAGTTTGTATAGAAGGTAAAGACTATATCCTGTTTAAATGCAAGAATAGGGAACATCGTCTTTTGCGGGGGGTATAATATATACCAAGTTTGTATAGCAACATTAGTAGTTTAGGGCAATTAGCTAAGAGTGGTGACCGAATTGTAATGCGTGGGTCATTTTTGTGGGTGCATGAAGTTAAAGGAAAGTTGTTAATGAAGATATAGAGGTCACCAAATTGACCGAACAAGATAGAACTTGAAGAAGTAAATATGAGATGTCTACTTGGGAATAGCAGCAAGGAGGCTAAATTGTGGCACTCTCGAATGGTTCATGTAGATTTATCTGAACTAAAGTTGATGTTATATAAAAAAAATGGTTCAAGGGTTGCCAAGAGTTTCAAACCCCACAAGTTTATGCGAAGGGTGTCCACAAGGAAAGCAAACTCAAAAACCATATCCAAATAACTTGAAGTCTATGTCGAGTAGCAGACTCTAATTGGTACATGCGGACCTTTGTGGTCCGATTTCACCTCCCACACCTGTTGGGAACAGGTACTATCTTTTACTTCTTGATGATTTCAAAAGAGTTATGTGGATTTATCTCTCGAAGACAAAGGACCAAGCACTCAGCATATTCAAGAGTTTTCGGATAGAAGTTGAGGCTGAAACACGAGAGCGAATAGAAGCGTTCCGACATAATGTAGGGGTATTGTGAAGAAATCGGGCTGAAATGTCACACAGCACCATACTTGCCTCAGTAGAATGGCGTTGTAGAGAGACGGAATCGAACCGACGTGGGGATGGTAAGAGGTACATTGAAAGGCATGAAATTACCAGAATAATGCATTTTATGTTCTCAACAAGATGACCATGAAAGCACTTCACGACTCCACGCGCTATCCAATGTAGACCGGTCACAAACTGAGTATCAAGCACATAACGGTGTTCAGTTGTGTTGCTCACGTGAAAATAGTAGGAGGCCGTTTACAGAAACTTGACAACCGGAGCCAAGCATTGGTTCATCTTGGGGTTGAAACGGGAATAAAGGCATATAGACTATTCGACCCGGATACAGGTCATATGAGAGTCATCGGGGATGTGTTATTTGAAGAAGAAAAGTAGTGGCGGTGGGGGAAGGCAGAAAAGTTCAAAGCAAATCCAGGGGTAAACTTCACAATTGAAGGTTTCTTTCCACAAGCTGGTGATAAAGGTATCGAGGTGGAGTCTCAAATTACACCCGAAATACCAACTCAAGACTACATTGAATCTTTAGAAACCAATTCAAAACTGACAGCAATTGAAAAAAACAAGACCTAGTCGCTTGTTGAACTACGGCAAGAAGGTGATCAGGGTTAAAGGGGTTTATAAAGTTAAAAATACCCAACTGGATTAGTGATAAGCACAAGGCTCGTTTGGTAGCAAAGAGATATGCAAAAGGTCGGGATTGATTTCGATGAGGTGTATGCTCCGGTGGCCATAATCGAAACGGTATGTATACTACTCAGTCTCTCAAGAAAGAATAGGTGGTATATACACTATTTCCATGTCAAATCTACATTCCTAAATGGGGAACTATAAAAACAAGTATATGTCATTCAACCCGAAGGCTTCATGAAGAAGATCAACCTCAAAAGGTTTACAAACTGACCAAGGCTCTCTATGGGCTTCGTCAAGCCCCAGAACCTAGAATTCAAGGCTGGATTGATGTCTTAAATAGCTCGGGTTCAAGAGATGCCAACTAGAGTATGTTGTCTACACAGGACACAGGACACAAGGATGGAAAGTTTCTCATTGTTGGGGTGTATACGCATCTATCTTCATTAGAAGCCATGTTCATGGCAGTTAATAGAGCAACTTGCTAGGGTATTTGGATCAAATGATTGTTGACCGAGATAACATGAAAAGCTGTCAACCGGTCCTGTTCATTGATAATAAATCAGCTCTAGATCCGGCGAAGAATCCGGTATTCCATGGTAGGAGTGAACATATCGATACTAAGTTCCATTTCATACAAGAATGTGTTAATTTTCGAGAAGATGAAGGTTGGGAATGATCATCAAACATGTTCTTAGAAGTATAAGAATCCATGGTTCATACTAATATATATATATATATATATATATATATATATATATATATCAATGTGTAAGTATGAATACACAAGATGAATTTGCAGCATACATATTTATAGGGAAGGAGGGGCCAACCGACTGCCACCCTTTGGTGGCTGTGTGGTGGTGGTTTTCCCTCCAAAACTTCCATCGTGAGTGTGTGTATATACATACACTAGAATCCTACTAATTTGTCACAAATACATAATAATTACATACATAATATTGTCTTATAAGTACTAATACTAATATCTAACAAATGATAATAATATTTAGAAGGTTTCCAACAGAATGTGTCTAGAGAGGCGAAATCAAGGTGCAATAGGGGTGTAGCAAATAACAAAAGGTTGACATACTATCAAAGTCCACGGCAAAGCATATGAGGATCCTATTTGGAGTTAAATAAGTGATTATGAATTTTGAATTAAGGGGAAGATTGTTGAAGTAATACAGAATTTAGAAGTACTTTTTTATTTATTGATTTAATTTACTTAATCCTTTGTTTGAATGAGTCAAGGCCATGTTGACCGTTTTCCCATTTACTTATGTTGTAAGTTTGATTTCGTGGAATAAAGATAAAAATTGCCCCCTTTTCCATCTTTTTCATAAGGAGCACCAATTGAGAATTTCAGCGAAAGAAGTGTGGAAAGCAAAAGGGTTAAGAGCTGAAAATAGGTGTTGCTGAACTTCGATTTGAGCGGGTATGACAAAAAGGTTTCATTAATATGTGCATTGAGTTGTTTTGTAGTTTAATACCAAGGTATTGTAATTCATAGGTTAAACCAAAATAAAACAATATGAGTTGTAAGCTTTTTGATGATGGAAATTATAATTCTGCTTTTTGTTAAAAAAAAGTAAAATATTAGAGTCATGCTTTTAAATATGTAAATTTAATAATAAATAGAAAATCAGAATAATTCATACTTACAAGCATGGAATGTATATATATATATATATATAGGTAGTATCAAATGAAAACACTTTCTAATATGAAAACTTGGAGAACAGTTTATAGTTCTTGGATGATCTTTATTTAATGGCTGAGATTAATCTTGGTTAATTAAGGTACGTTGAATTTTAATGATTTGATTTAATTAATTCAGGTTGATTTTAAATCTCTTATTTGTTTAATTAAATGATTGGCCTACAAGTGTTTTCACCGTTCTCCATTTAACATGTGTTCTCATCGGATCCCTCCTCTCTCTCTCTCTGTATATATATATTATAAGGTAACGTTACAGAGAAAACACTCTCCTCACAGAGCACACGAAGTACGATTGTAAAAAAATCAAGAAAATTGACAGAATTATTTTTTTTAATAAACAATAACATAAAATAATAAAATTTCAATTATATTAAAAATGGATACAAAAAGTGATAAATATAGTAGAAGCATATAATTTTGGAAGATCATTATATTTTTTTAGCTCTTAGGTCAAAGGTTTCAAGGACCCAGATCAGTTCTTACTAAAAAACTATTCTCCCTTGATCTTGCCTATAGAAAAGTTGAGTAAATATATAAATGATTAAAATACCTCTTGAGTTATTAATGATGTCACAAACAGTTTTTGTAATTTTCGTACAAAAAACAGTTCTCGTTTGAAACGCGAAAACCATTTGTAACCACCATTAATGACTAATTAATATGGTGTTTTGGTTATTTATATATGGAGAAGTTCATTTGACAACCGTTCTTGCTGCAAGATTCATTTGTAACTATAATAATGACTTATTAATAGGGGTATTTTGGTGATTTATATATTTACCCGACCGTGAACGTAAATAGCATTTCCTCTCAAATATTCACCTACATTCTAGAAAATAAATAACATTAATTCCCTCTCAAATCGATAGTTGCGTGCAAATCGATGGGCGTTACTCTCTGCAAATTGATAGTTGCGTGCAATCGGTGGTTGTTGCCTTCAAATTGCCGACGACAAAGGGTGAGGCAAAAGCGGTTGCCCGCTGACAACCGTGGGTTTAAGAAGCTCCGGTGAGGAGAAAGAGCTATGACCGGCGATTAAGAGAACTAGTGTGGGGAGATTAGCACTAGTGAAGAGGAGAAGATGTGGGTTTGAGATCTGAAAATTAAGATTTGAAATGGCAGACATATGAGAAAGAAAATGGTTTTCAATTTACTATGATGCCCTTGGATTTATAAACAAGCGCGTGAAATACAATTTTAGTATTTATTTTTTCCATTTTTATGTGAGCTGTAGACGGTCCAAAACAAAAAAGACGGTAGACATGAACATATAAATATTGACATATATACGTACTTACCGAAGGATATGGCCACTTGTAGTGCAACTCCCACCAGCTGAGAAGCTTTTGACGGGCTTCTTTGGGTAGTTTCCCTTTTTTCTTTTTCTTGGAAAGCTCTTGCTTGAGACTGCTCAAGTAACCACTATACTTTCTCAACAAGTGATTCTTTAGTTCACGGTCTTCAGCTCGAGGATCAATTTCAGCAACTAATTCTGTTGTTTCTCCACCGCTTGTGTTTTCTTCATGTTCTTCATCTGAGGAACCAATCACCTCGCATAATTTGCTATCATCTGCATGCTCACACAATCAAATAACGTACCATGTTACTAATGCACATGTGACATATATTTTCTCAAACACCAACAGTAGTATCAGAAAATAACTAAAAGAATATACAACTAGAAATCAACTTTAAAGATTTTTTTTAATTATTAAAAAAAGTCAATAAAGACTTAAAAGATACCACGAACCAATGAAAAACAGAACAATTAAAGGCACCAAGGCCTTAATTGCACCCAAGCTAACAACCACCCGGTCAGTTAATACAAAGAAATGGACGACCTCAAGGGCCAACAATTTTTATGCCTTAATTTGCTTAGAACCTGTGGTGTGATCAATTTGAAGCAACAACCAAAAGCGAATGAAAGATTATGCTTCGTCGATGGATTTCCCTTTTGCAATCGAACCTGTAAACACCTCCTAATCTCGGATCTTCACTGGCACCGTTCCTCTTCCTCTGGGACCCACCATCGCCAACCGTAGCCTTCTTCAACCACCATTACCATCACTGTGATTGTCTTTGTCTCATCGAAGCCACACATCAAAGGCCGAGAACTATCCTCGTCGACCAAGAACCACCTATCAGTGTTCCTGCGATGACCCACCGTCACCTTATTTAAGCACACCACTGCTGCGATTTGTGTGTCCCATCAATTTCAACATGTACGAGAACTAAAGTTGACAAACCAAGAAGATGTTGATGCATATTCTGTGACCTCCAGCTTTAGATTCAAGAGTCTTCCATAATAGGTGCATAGACATCTAATCGAGACTGTATCCAAGTTAAGTTCTATAATGGAGAAGCTCGTTGCATTTGGTTAATTTTGGGGTTCTTCATTATCGACCCATGAAGATGTAGGTGAGCTACATTTTTTTTGGCATCTTTAGGCTATGTTGAATATCTTGTATGCATTTTTGGTATTATTTTTTAAATCTTGTTGCTTACAATGAATATTTTTTTAGGGTAAATTATATTAAAATACAATAAACTTTGTCTTAGTTGTGATTGTACACAATCAACTTTATTTTTTTAAACAATACAATCAATTTTTATAATCTTCCCATTATATGCAAGTTGTTATATACTATGAAAATTATGGAAAAGTTCATTTTATACAATGGTAGCTAAATATTAGACAAAAAAAAAGTTGTTTGGATACAATGAGAGAATTATAAAAGTTGGTTGTATTATTTTTAAGAATTTAAAGTTCGTTGTATACAATGATAATTAAGACAGAGTTAATTATATTTTCATGCATTTTACTCTTTTTTTTATCTTAGATGTTTTTTTTATTTGCGTTTCAAAATATGCTTATTGTTACTTATTAGTGTTTGCATTTTTTATTCTTTTAGTCTATACTTTTTGGCTGTATTTTTGTGAAGTTTTTTTAGAATGTATGCATTCTAGGTTTTGATAGGTTGAATACGTATTTTAATAAATTTGTTTGTAAATGCATTTGCATGTTGATATGTTATGCATTTTTTATTTTTTTGAGTTATGTCAAGACGGTTCTTGAATTAAAAGGATGAAAATACGAATCTAGTAATATATTTCATGATGAAAATATGATTAAGTGAAAAGTGTTTGGGTTTTTCTTTGTTTAAAACTTTAGACTTGGTTGGTTGATTTGACCCTTCATCCTTTGAACTGTTTGAACTTCAAACCCATTTCCAACAGAAGACAGAAAGACATTTTGAGAAAAACTTGAAAGTTTTCTCTTTACGTCAACTTCAGCCTAAAAATCACTTAGATCATTATACAGATCATCAAGATCTTTGTCTTCCAACTTATCACTTTGCCTAAAAGATACAGTGTACATAGTCCATTATTCTCCTAAAGATCTGAGAAACTTTCTATTCACATCGTCTTGATCAATCTTGACTCTTGCAGTTGCTAACTCTCCAATAAGTTTGTTAAACCTATCAAAAGTTTGTGTCGTTGGTTCTTCCTTTCTAGCCTTGAAGTTTTCATATTGTTGTTTCAAGAAAGATCTTTGGTTTCTTTTGGTGCTTTTAGTTCCTGCAAATCTCTTTTCCAATACTTCCCATAGTTCCTAGCATTATTGCATCTGCTAAACTAATGTTGATACTCATTTGGAATACCCAAGAGAAGGGTACTCAAGGCTTTCATCTCACTCTCTTTCTTTTCTTTCCTTATCATTGGTTGGAGGAGGCCTCTTCTTTACATTTCCATCTTCATCAAACTCAATCACTCCCACATAGTATAATCAATGAATAGGATGTATTGCTTAATGCGAAGTTTTCACATGTCAAAGTCATTTGTTTTTAACATTGGAATTTTAGAGACTATAACTCCCTCATTCATATCACCCATGTTTTATGGAAAGCAGTCATTTGAATCAAGAGATGTTGAAATCCTTGTTAATCTTGGATCAAGAGCCTATTATTGGCACTGATACCACTTGTCAGGATTGGATTCACTAAACTAATTGAACCAATATATAAAGAAAGCCGCTGAATTGCACCTTGATACTTAAACAAGAACACAAGAAATGTAGTATCAATACAATTTACGATTGATATTAAATTTCTTGTGTTCTTGTTTAAATATTAAGGTGCAATTCCGTGGCTTCCTTAATATATCTTGGTTCAATTAGTTTAGTGAATCCGATATTTTAAATAGTCCAAGTATTGTACTTTCCTTTGAATTAATTAGAAAGCAACTTTCTTCTATTTTACTTCCTTCTTAGAGGTCATGTGTAGTCGGTATCTTGATCATGGTTTTCTGTTTGGCTTTTGACCTACTCTCTTTTAAGTCTTGCCAAATCTCTATTAAGTCTTGCAAAAGGAGTTGGGCAGTTTAATGTTTGTATTTGTATGACTGCTTTCTTAATGGTATTGGTATGTTTTGTTGTCAAAAAAAAGTTACCAATGTTCAGCGGTCTATGCGAGTGTGGTATGTGATAAATATTCTTCGGTCTATGTATCTGTGGCAAGTGTCAGATATTCTCCACTCCATGTGACAATAACAAGTAAATATAAATAGTGCATATGTTGTATTTCTTGACTGCATGCTAGATTGTGCAGCTCGATATTTATTGTAGGTTTTGATTGCTTATTATTATCGGTATCTACTTAGTTCAGATTAAGTGCTCACTAGGCATGTTCTCTTATTCTAGTTGTTTTCCATATTTCACGTTACTCTGCAATGATAAAAATCACAACTCCAAAGTGCTCAAGTTAAAGTTGGTGGTGTATTTTGCGGTTAACACAAGTAGTATTTGAAATGAATTAAGTTCGGCCCGTAAACTGATGCTTTATGTCTTCATACAGTTATCATAAAATGGAAATTGTAAGCCTTTTGGAAGTTAACGATCATCGTCTTATTCTGATTTAAGTTTCTTATGACAATTAATTGTTAATGTTTTGAAAGAAAAAAAATTTGGGGTGTTAGAAAGACATAGTGAATTGATTCCAGTTGTATTTATTTTATCATTTTAGTAAAGTTTTGCTTCTAATTGTATTTTTTAGAAGTATAAGATATATTGTGGATATATTGTAAAAATACCTAATAAGTATATAATCAATGTAATTTACCCTAATTCATTAAGCATTTCAATATTATAATCAAAGTGTGTGTTTTCTTAGTTTTGCTCTAACGTTCATACTAAGTTCATATTATATATTCATTGTGGATTTGCTTCAATTATTATTAATACTCGATACAATTGGGATGCTACACATTTTATCTTTAATTCTAGAATGTGGCTTCTATATGAATTTGTATAACACTTTATATGTACCAAGTGTTACTACTAACTTAGTATATATACCAAACTCAAAGAATGAATGCTATCTATTAACGTTTAACAATGGTAGGGTTACTATAAGTGTAAGTTCAAACATTCTTACTTACAGTTGCTTAGTATTTATAAATTATGCTTGGATTACAACTTTTCTAGATTTTTATTATCATATAATTTTATAAAAAATCCAATCAAAAGAAAACAAGATTTGGTGACATCATCGATGTTATGGCAAAATGATGGTATATATACTACTAAATCTTGGTTTCAATGAGACATGTGTAAAATGCCTTAAAGGGAAATAAAAAGATGCCACAAGAAGTTTTAGTTTACCGGAACTCACACACTAATACTTTTAGACATTTTCCCGCTATGATAATTAACTGGACATATGCCATTTATCACCTTCATAAATGTTCATTTGTATTACGTGTACTTGTAGTTAATTGAAAATCACTTGAAATGTTAAAGAAATTTAAAGTCAAGGTTTAAACTTAACTCTTACGTAAGATGGAAGTTGTGAGATTAGATAGAGTAGCTGGGTATTATGGTAGGCATAGTGATGTTGTTCATGCTCTTGGTTCCTTCTTTGAATTTTGTAAGGGATAGTGAACCTATATTCTATGTTCAGTACTCGTGAGTAGGCTGGTGTTGCGGAGAGAAGAAATATGAAGTTTATGGACATGGTACACAGTGTGTTAGAAAATACAAGCTAGGCTACCTACAATTCACTGGACCGAGATTCTGATGACAACAGTTCAATTCATATGCTTAGAAGGGTACCTATTGTTTTTATAAAAGTTGTGTTCTCGACTTTCATTTATCGAAGAAAATGATATGAAAGAGAGGGATCTGAAGATGAAGTTTAAGCTTATTTTATTATAATTCTTATGGTTCAAAAAAGAGATAAAAGAAAAATATTTCTTTCTCTTTTCTATCCTTTTTAAACTCGAGAACACGCCGTAAGACTTTCATTTATACAAAACATAGAGTGAACATGACATCATCATATATCCAACACCAAAAAAATCGGATTTCCTTCAAGTAAAATACGATAATATTGAATTGGCATGATAAGGTTTCTCCCACATGAATCTACAACACATTCAAACTGGAACACTGTATCAACTTTGATAGCATATATAGATGCAATCAATGCAAGTGTAAGTGAGAAATATGAATAGAAAAAGGTGATGCAGACACTCGTGTAGTATAAGCAACAAAATTCAAAGAAATAAAAATGAAAAGAATTCAAAAAGGGAACATGGACATGGGATTGCACTGAAATGAACAGCATCCTATGTCTAACCCCAGTTTTTGAAGTATTTCTAAGCTATCATAAATTATTCAATTCTCCACCGAAATATTATATTAATTAATCTCCAAGAGATAAAATATTTAATAAGATAAAAACCTTATAAATGCTCACGCACACTGCACACACCGACACCCGGTGTGTGAAAGACAGAACTAGAACAATACGTATGAGGAACATGGGAGTATATAATTAAAAATATAGATTCTATAATTGAAGCAAATGATATAATATATTTGAGTGTATAATCTGTATTAAAAACTATAATTGATTGATATGATATGAGAGTATATGACATGACTAGTATATATATATATATATATACATAGTCAAAAGTTCAAACAAGAACTGTTTTTCATGCGAAAACCGCGAGAACCACCAATCTTAGCCGTCCAATTCCCCCTCCTCCAATTGGATTGCCTACCCATGAATTCCTTACATGCACCCTGCCACACTCAATCCCCCCACGCTCTTCATCCATGATCTCCATTATCCAAAATGAACGGCCAAGATTGGTTCTCGCAGTTCTCGTACGAAAAACAGTTCTCGTTTGAACCTCCCCTATATACATATATACAACTATATAGGGGAAGGTTTATTTGAGAACCGTTTTTATTGCGAGAACCAATCTTAGCCGTTCATTTTGGATAATGGAAT
>JAUEJL010100238.1:0-13314 GCA_032274825.1 Drosophyllum lusitanicum
TATGAAAATAGCCAAAAACTGTCATGGATTGCCGCTTGCAGTGGTTGTCATAGCAGGAGTTCTAGCAAAAGAAGCAGCACAAAAAGATTCATGGGGAAGAGTTGGTCAAATGGTTAGTTCATACGTTGTCAGTGACGAGAATAGGCACGTGGATATATTGGCTTTGAGTTATGAACATTTACCTCCTTACTTGAAAGACTGCTTTCTATATCTCGGTGGATTCCCAGAAGACCATAAGTTTCAAGTACGAAAGTTGATCTGGCTATGGATTGCTGAGGGATTTGTGCAAGAAGATGGAAATAGAAGCTTGGAGGAAATTGGGGAGGATTACATAATGGAACTAGTTGACAGAAATCTTGTAATTGCAGATAGAAAGTTCAATGGTGCCATTAAAGCTTGTTCTGTCCATGATCTTTTAAGGGAGCTCTGCATGGAAAGAGCAACAAAAGAAAATTTTTTTGTGAAAATAAGCCATCAAATGAGTTTTCATCAACCTATTAGACAATACAAGCCACACCGCATATTCACAGATACGTCGTTAGATCAGCCTATCCCATGGGTTCACTCACTTTTGGCTTTTTATAATTTCCCCATCAAGAAACAGAATTTCCATAACTTCCCTCTTCTAGCAGTGTTAGATCTACAAAAGTGTGGACTTGTAAATTTTCCAGAGGATATAGTACTTTTAGTTCACTTAAGGTACCTTGCCTTTCGGTGTAATGAAGATTTTCCACCCTTCATATGTAATCTTTGGAGCCTCCAAACTGTCATTGTCAGAAGTAATGATTATGTTAATTTACCGAAAGCCATATCAAACTTGGTGAATCTGAGACATTTGTGGAGCAACCGTACTTTGTACCTTCCTTTACTTAAACAACCAATGAAATTGCAATCTCTTTCACATGTAGTTTTGCGATATGTGGGTGAAGGTTGGGAGAAATATATTCCCACTATCAAGAAGCTAACCTGTGAGACTAATACGCATAAGAATGACTTTGAGTCATTGATCTCCCTAGAAGCATTGAAGTGGTTTCATTATGTCCCACCACAATTTGGTGATCGAGTACTAACATTTCCAGCTTCATTAAAAAAACTTTCATTAAAAGGATGTTGTCTTCCTTGGAGAGATATCTCAATAATTCAATGTTTACCAAATCTTGAGGTTTTGAAGATATTAAGGCGTGCTTTTTTGGGTACTAGATGGGAGACCGGAGATATCCGATTTCAACAACTTAAATTTTTGAAACTGGAGGGTTTGGATATTAGACATTGGGAAGCCTCTAGTATCAACTTCCCTTGTCTCAAACAATTAGTGGTGAATAAATGCACATATCTTGAAGAGATCCCACTTGAAATCGGTGACGTCTCAACGCTAGAGCTTATCGATGTTGATGATTCTAGTAGCTCTATTGTTGAATCCCTTGACAAAATTCAAGAACAACAAAGTTATGGAAACTATGAATTGAAGATCATTGTTAGAAAGCGCCGGAACTTAAGATGGGACTCATGATCTGTTTTCCTTTTTTTTGGGTGTGTTTTTCATGGTATGTAAAAAAAACTAATTAATAAATTGTGAACCTCTGTCTCATACGCGTAATTTATGTTTTCTTTTTTAAATCTATTCTTTTAGTTGTGATTAATAATTTTATATTCATATGGTAGATATCTTTGATTTTGAAAAAAAAGATGTGTTTTATCTCAACATATTTTCCATTATGTTTTATTTTATTGGTTAACCGTTTATATAAAAATACAGATATTTGTAATAGTTACATTCAACCTTCATCATCGCTTGATCGATTTATTTATGAAAAGTACAAGACGCAATTCTAATAACTTATTTGTTTTTTAATCTAATGGTGTGAATTAATCATATTTTTTTATAAATTAAAAGGATATAGTGGTAAAGAAAAAATTTTCTTTCTCCAATCTATTTCTCTCTTCTATATTTTAAATAAAACAAGTATATAAATTACAAATAATTTACTAGTAAATTATTAATTACGCTATTCACCGTTGAACACAACAAAAAATATTTACGAGGTTTTTTATAACTCTCGTATAACTCTTTATTCACCAATGAACTCTGATTTTTTTATGTATTCACCAAATTTTTCTGCTTATAAATTTCTCTACTCTTCATTAATGATCCACCAAATTTTTCTGTACTTTCAAATTTCAAGTTTTTTTGTTTCATAAATTGGGTATATATGTTCACTAAAGGACGATATTATTTATTAATAAATTTTATTATCAACTTTTTTTTATCATCATAAGATTTTAAAACCCAACTAAACCTATAATTTCAACACACCTCTACTAACTTGAAACAACTAAAATCCAAAAATATATATATATGACCTAAAAACCCAATTTTTTGACCCATTTTCTAATATAATTAGACCCTAACGATTGTGGCAGCGGTTTCTTATACGTAGAGTGTCCTGTCACAACATTATAATAGTATATAGTTTTTGTTTCATTCATGTGGGCCGACCATGCATCTAACTGCTCAAAAGAATCTAATTCTTCCTTGGCATTTAGATTCTTGCTATCAGATACTACTCGAGGATACAAAGCCCACACCAGGGAACCCTAGTTGATGTACCAAGAGCAGATGGTGGAACCGAGCAGAGTGACATGCGGCGGTAGCCTGTGATGATGGTGGCCGGTGGTGGTGGGTTATTTGGGTGGCGATAGACATAGGAAGTAGAAGGAGGCATGGCGGTAGCCTGTGATGATGGTGGTCGGTGGTGGTGGGTTTTGGGCCGCAATAGATGGTTAACCTCGTACTCGTTGATCGGAAATTGGTGATGGTCGATATGGTGGTCGACGAGACAAAGCTCCATTGGTGGCACGGGATCTTTTTCAGTGGCCGATTGATGTGTTTCTCGTTCGGCGGTGCACGGTGGCGCGCCATGAGGCAAACAGTGATGCAGGGCTTGGGGCTTGTGGCTTTGGGTGGGGCGTAAATGTATGAATAAGAAATGAGATTAGGGTTAGGGTATAAGAAGGGAGAGGAGAGAGGCGAGGGGAATTAAAATGTCTTATTTACCCTTATCATATTTTAATTAAAACCATTTTACTTTGTTTTAATTACAAGAATGTCCCAACTCACAAGAACCATTGATTTATTAATCTAAAGGTTAAAAATGTTTCTTACACTTTTCGTAAAAAAAATCTTTTCGCATGAACCCTCCCATATATATCATGCAAAAAGTGTGAGAAGTAATTCTAGCGTTTCATTTGTATTTGATCTAATGCAAAAACTGCAAGAAACAATTCTAGCGTTTTATTTGTATTTGATCTAATGACATAGATTAATCATAATTTTTTATTTGTTCTAATTTAAAATGGCATATTGGTCAACAAAAATTTTCTTTTTTCAGTTTATTTCTCTCTCATAAATTTAATATAAATTAGAAAAAAATTATTAGTAAATCATGAATTCTACGTTGTTCATTCATGAACTCTTTTTTTGTTTTATTTTATTATTTCTCTAGAGTATGTAGTGTGTTCACTAGTAGTGAATATAATTATTTTTTGCTTTAAGCTTGAAGCTTTTTATTGTTTATAAGTATACAAATATCAATAGTTGAATTATTAAAATGCATCAAAAAAAAATTAGTTAATATATCTTGTATGTTAAAATTTACTTCTCTAGTTTTAGCTAAAAAACAAATATTATTCTTGTTCATTGTTGAACCAATATAAAAAAAGTAAAAGAGTTTCAAAACACCATCTATGTTTAGTAGTGAACATTCAACGTCAACATCTTTCTCTAACCAAAATTAGTATGTTCCATTCCTTGTATGAAGAGTCATTGGTTTTCACTAATGAACACCGTCAAAATATCAAAAAAGTTACATTCTTTGTATAACCATTCAGTTGTGAACAACTAAGAAAGATATAACATCTAACAAATGTTTACTTGTGACCAAGATTACTACGAAGGTAGAAAAGAGAAGCCAAGATCTTTACTCACCAATAAACACTTTAAAAACAATGCTTTGAAGTACAAATAATATCTTGTGTTATATAAACACAATCAATCTGATGCACAATTCAATTCATAAAACTGAATGGACAATCTATTCAAAATCATCAAATGATGGTTTAGGTGAACAGATTCATAACAAGAAGATATTCCAAATCCAAAACATATTCCAAAGCTAGAGCAGAAAACTTAAAAATTGAAACCTAAAATTAATTGATAACAATCAATTCATCAACAAAAACATATTCCAAAGACAAAATCAATTGTTGTAGAAAATAGAGAACAATAAAAATTGAAACATAAGAAAAGAAATAAAGAGTTATGGTGAGGGTGGCTATCCCGGTGATGGGCAGCAACGGGCCGAACTTTCACGACGGAGCTAAACCCTAGCCGCCGCACCACCCTTTGTCTAAGAGGTTCTCCGTTTGGTTGGCAATTGAAGGGCACCGATCGAATGGAGGAGATGAGCAACTTCGATGGACCGAAACAGACTATCCAAAATAAAATGAGAAAGAGATGATGATGGGCGGTGGTGGTGGAGATGGCCACTTGAGCAATCAACGCTCGCTAAGCCGTGCGACGAGGTGGTCGGCGGTGATGGTTTCCGTAGTGAGATTTCTAGAGAGGAAGAGAGCTATAAAATTGGATTTTTGAAAGTGACAACATAGAGAGCTGTGAAATGGTTTCCATAGTAAGATTTAGGGCATCTATTTGTTGAAGCTTAAAAAACTATAATACCCTTCTAGTATTTAGCTAATAGTATTATTTTGCTAACTAATTACTAAAATACCACAATCAATTTTAACCATGGATGAAGTGATCCAAGGGTCTTAATTGCTTCTCGCATGAACCTTCCTATATATACATACATATATATATAGAGAGAGAGAAAAGTTTAAACGAGAATTGTTTTTCGTACGAGAACAATTTGTAACATTATTAATGACTCATTAATAGGGGTACTTTGATCATTTATATATTTTTACCAACCGTGAATTGCATTCGATGAGACATTTGGCCGTCGTTAATGACGCATTAATAGTTGTTACAAATGATACTCGCGGTACTCGCAATAAGAACGGTTCTCAAATGAACTCTTCCATATATATAGTGTGAGGTTCAAAAGAGAATGAATATTTAGGTAAGAATGGAAGACTTAATCCAGACCCTTCATTAGATTAAATCGGATTATCAACATTTGGCCCTTCATTTTATTCAATACCCAGCCATGAATTACGACCGTCATGAATTGCAACGAGTGAATTGTGACCGTCATCAATTGTAACGAGTGAATTGTGATCATGAGATCTAATTGATGTCCTTGTTTTGTTCTTTCATTCTCACCTAAATATTTATTCTCACAATGACCCTCCTATATATGGAAAAGTTCAATTGATAACTACTTGTTGTACGAAAATTGTGAGAACTATTTGTAACGTCATTAATGACTCATTAATAGGAGTATTTTGGTAATTTATATATTTACCCAAAACCGTGGATTGTGTCCAGGTGAGCCGTCGTTAATTTGCAAGGGTTGATTTTCTCATAATATCCCACATTAATACGTCATTAATGAGTCATTAGCAAACAAAAAATCTTAGCCATTGGTTCTCGCGGTTCTCGTACGAAAAACAGTTCTCATTTTAACCCTCCTTGTATATAATATAATATAAATGAGAGGAGTTGTACGTTGTGCTTAACTTTTATAATTATTTCATTGTATGCAAACTGTTGTATACAAAAAGAATTATCACAAAGTTTATAATGTAGAATAATAACTAAAACTGAGACAAAAGAAATTGTTTGCATACGATAAAAGGATTATGAAAGTTGATCATACTATTTTTAAATAAAAAAATTGGTTGTATAGAATTATAACAAAGACAAAGTTCATACACATCAATTTTGGAACTAGATTTTGATTATCAAAGTTGAAACTCAATTTTGATTTAGAATAAGTTTAATTTACGTTAAACTATTTCTATAATTCAAAATTTTTATTCACTACATTAATTTAGTAATAAATATTCGAATTCTTTATCATTATCTATGTTTATTATATAATACAAACATTATCGTAATTAAATTTTACATTCTTCTTAGGTTGTCATCATTTACTTTTCTATCTCGAGTGAAATTAATATAAATTTTTTAGTGTTCAGGAAAGTGTTAAATTGTGAATTTTCTGTTAATACAAAACAATGGTAATTTAACTAAGCGAATATAAAATAATGTTTTCACATAAATAAATATGACTACATGTGTGTTTACACGAACATTTAAACTAGTATACATATATAATAGCTAATATAAATGAGAGGGGTTGTACCCTGTGCATTTAAACGGTCTAACCTATTTTACGCGTGACTGTTTGTTGTACTTTAGTGTTAAACAATTAGCTAGAATATTTTGTGTATACAACATTTAAAAGTCTTAATTAAGTTTTTTTTATTGTTTACTTTTACAACGGTGGTCTTCACTGCGGTTAGTGCAGTTAGCCGAGTCTTTCAGCTAAGCAACAATTAGCAAAACAAGCACACAAGTGAGCATCCATTGTCCAGCTAAGCAACTACGTTTAGCCAAACAAGCACTTAGTTGATCGTCCATTGCCAGCTAAGCGACTATATAGTCAATGGAGATCATCCCCCGCTAGGGTCAATGACCCATGGTGGTGTTGGCGATGGTCGTGGATGATGTTGAGTTGTTGACCGTTGCGGTGGCAGCATGTAGCGCCCTATTTTCGGTTTCAAATTTTTCTTAAAAAATTGTGCAACTTAGATCCATTTATTTAAGAAAATAGCGGTAGCAGAGTAATAGTTTAAACAAAACATTAATAATTAAAAACACTAGTACAATTATTTTAAACATCTAATAGTTTTAGAAATTAAAAAATATGTGGCCAACTAGCACATAAACATGAACACTTAAAAAGTTGCATGACCACGAGCACATCCATGAATCATCGTCCAATCCCAAAACAGGTGTACTTGAATAGGGTTAAATCAACTTAAAAGGGGTTAAATCAACTGATGAGCAGTGAGCAACTCAAACCAAAACTCATAAATATAAATAGTAAAAACATAATTTACTTAAATCAGTAGTTCAAGAATAATTTAATTAAATCTCATAAATCAGTACTCTTGAACATTAAAGGATCCTTTACGTGTAATAAATGCCTTCTCGCTTTTTTTCATTGGAATAACGAGTCAAGAATACGTTACTCGATAATGTTATCCCATAGTCTGAATCTGTCTCCAACTGTGTACTACGCACACAACCTGCCAATCTACCCAAGTGCCATCCTAAACGTGAATCTTTTCAGAAGATAGTAAACATAAATCTAGGTACGTTCGGCAGCTTCAGCGCCAATGCCCTTTATCCTCACAAAAGAAACAAACCGCTTCTTCTGGAGTCTTAGCTTGGAGAATTTTCCCTTTAGCTTTTAGGTCCGGTTTAGAACTAGACTTGGAAGCTCCAACATCTTCCTTTCCTTTACCCTTAGGAGTAAAAGCCGGTTTATTCTTTTTCTTCTAGATTCATCTCTCACGGATAGTCAAGACGGGATTGGAGGAGGCGGGCTTATGCTTCTTCATGCTAGACTCACTTGAGCATACCATGTAGCTCCATAAGGGATTTATCCTTGCTATGTATGTAATAACGCATAGCGAACTGATCATATGCAGCGAGCAGGAACAGAGGATTAGATCCACATACAGCTCCCTCCCAAGGACAAAACCCAACCTCTCCAATCGCTCCACATGTGCTTTCATCAGTAGCACATGGACGCTTATGTTCCTGCCATCTTGAAGCTGTCTACCAAGCTAGCCCTTAAGATACTCATAACGCTGTTGCTTAACCTCATGTTGGAATATCTCCTTCAACTGGTTAATAATGTTAAATGCACCAAGATGCTCCAATTACTTTTGAAGCTCAAAGCTCATGGTACTCAACATGAGGCAAGTTACCTCGTTAATGTATTTGAAACATTTTTCATATTCCTCTTTAACGCCCTAGTTGTGTTAGCCGTAGGTGGTTCTAGAAGCGCTTCTTTAATGGTTTACAACTTTCCCTAATGACGCAAGACAATCCTAAGTTGCCTTGACCAATCTATGAAGTTGCTATCATCGAGAAAAACTCTTAGTGAAATATAACGTGGTGGTGTTACTCATAGATGCCATCTAGTATAAGCATAATAGATTTAGTTAGTTTGATTAGTCCTCGGTAAAATAATTACTCAAGGTGTTTAAGAAAACCGTTATCTAAACAAGGCTAAGAATCATATTTCACTCCACAATGTGACGGGTTCATTGCTGGTCACATGAGGAAGCTATTTAGGCCGGTAACTATATTACCGATTGTAATCCATTATTACAACTCATAGATCTTTGCGGGATCCGTTAACATCCACTATGTCAATTGGCACGTTTGATCCGTCCACACCAACCCCAAACCAAAGTTCTCAATTGACTCCCACTAAGCTTGACAATCACTGTTAGGTGGTTGTGATTCTACGCCGGATACAAAGATGAAGATGGAACCTTGAAGATCTCTGATGAGTGCCCGTGTGACAATGTAGAGTAAAGAGAGAGCTGAGATTAAACCTTGAGAAACACACACTTTATTATTGACCGAGATATCAAAGTTACATTACCCTTAGTCATATCCTATATATATTCCTTTGAGTATTTACATTTTAGGCACATAGGTTTGCATTTTTATGCAAACCTCACTAACAATATAAACTTATATTTCTATACAATATTTTGATCCTAACAATCTCTCCCTTTGTAAAGAAATAAAAGTTGTTTTGTCTTTTCAGCATGAGTGAATCTTAGTCAATCTTCACTATGATATCTTCAGAAAATCTTCTCATCTTGAGCTGGGAGATGTTGATGAGAATCTTGACCCTGAAAGTAAACTTTGATAACTTTGAACAATCTTCCTGTTCTAATTATTATGCAGATCTTCTTTGAGGACTGAGCTGGTAATCGGCCCTTTTAAATTATTATAAAGCTTCTTTCAGTGAAAGAAGCACATCAAGATGCTCCATGTAGACTTACTAGATAAGAGTAGTTATTCTTCATCGAGTGATCGGCATAGATCTAATAAGTTTGTTGGCTATTTATTTTGCATCTTGTTTTATAATTAGCCCCTGAATTCCCGGTACTTTTTGTTGAAGAGATCAATCACTTCCTGTTGAACAGCAAAGGGATCCATCTCCAAAATACCGGGTTCTTGGAAATGAGAGGTAAGATGCATGTGCATAGTATGCTGGAGAATAATCTTTATTTGTAGATACACTCCGGCTGTTCATGTTGCTCCTCATAGTATTCATAGTACTTTCCTCTATGTCCTTGGGGTGTAAACCATGACTTGATTGATATAAATATTTTGAAATCAAAGTCAGGTTTTCTTAAATCTTACGAAATCAAAGCCAGAATTCTTTGACTTCCCTTCAATACACTTTCTTCTCCTCATTTGATACAACGATGAAGGATATCCACCGTCACTTTACATTGTTGTCATCTTCTTCACTTTCTTAAGGCATCCGGTATCAGTACCAATATTGTGTTCATCAAGTGTATGTCAGAGATATATGTGTAGTTGAAAGAAGATGACGATGAGTTCCCCTTAGATTGCTGCTTTACCACTACTTTGAAGAACTTGGGCAGCAGACATTCGTTGGAGAGGAACATAGTTGAGAAATTTTTATTTTCATGTATCTCCCCCTCATGATGATCATGTATTTACCATGAACATCATGTACACGAAAATTTATCATTCTGAAATTGGTATTTAGTGCGTTTGAAGGATATGAGCATGAAAGGGTAAATCCAAGATCATGTAGACTCTCGTTAACACAACAGTTAGAAACGTTAGAAACTGTGTGGCCTACAATCAGAACTGGCATGATATTGATTCTGATAGGATTTCCATCTAATTATTGTGAATATCACATAAGATATTACTCCAAGATGTTCCGGTATCAGTCCCATAGACTTGATACAGTGATATTCCCATAATGTGTCCTACGAGAAGAAATATATTGCAATTAAGCTCTACTCACTATTCGGTGCATGAAAGAAGTCGGGGTACTTGAGCAGCTAGTCCTGCTTTTTCAATATCAACAATCTCTAAATGAGATGTCATTATTGATGTGCTATTCTCCGAGTGAAATTGAAACAATTACCTTTTAAGAGATAATTGAGTAGTTGGGTGGGGTTAGTACATTGCATCATTGGGTTGATGATGTCTTCTTCAATACCGGATCTCAACGAATGAGAAACAGTAGCATATGTGGCTACCTGGATTTATATGGTTAGGTAAGGATCTTGTTTTTCTTTTAACCTATCTCACCCACAGTTGTTAGTTTATTTTTCAACTTTTCCCTCGATCTCTCTTCCCAGAAATAAAGGACACTTATTTATTTTATTTTAACCAACATAAAAGATTTTCAAGAAAGAATATGTTGGAAATGATTGTCAAGAAAGATTTGAACAATCAAATAAGATAAACAATAAAAAAATTTAAAAAGAAAGATATTATCGCCAAAGCTCAAAGGAGTTTTTTTTTATCATAAGCACCCCCATCCGCTGTTCCATCCCTCTCATTTTCATTTGTCCTCTCCGCACACCAAGCAGTATCCTAAGATAACTGATTCTACTCATCTAGATGATCTAGTAAGTAACCCTTACTATCTCTCTCTAGTTTACGGTGAGCTCCTGGGCAGTTCCTTCCTGTTCTGGATTGACCAAAGGAGTATAAAATGACTACACTCCCTCACTCATAGTGCCTTTTGATCATTTATGACAAATATGACAGTGACACATGAATGGTTTAAAGGAAGGATAATAGAAGGATATAAATAAATGGAGACAACAAATGAAAGAGGATCTTACAAAAGATCAATAAGAAAGGTATGAGATTGAATTAAAGAATGCATACCTCCTTGCAAAAAGAAAATAAAAATCTTTTTGAATTTTTTATTTTAAAAAAAATTTATTGAAAGCATAGTAAAAACTCCCCCTAAATTGATGCATAAAACTTGTTTTTCATCAATTAAAAGAGAGAAAAAAAATATTGCTCCCCCTATCAAGTTAAAGCATTAGTGCACAAGCCATATCAATGAATGATAGAGTGTGTAATGCATGGAGCGATATATCATCTTCATCTTGTTCGCATAAGATCACAAAGCATCGTTAGAGTGTTAATAGATATAGTCAAAAACACCAAAGAAGTAAAAAAAATTGTGAAATTTTTTGAAGATATAACCAAATATGGGGTCATGAGAAATTGTGAAATTGTGTAGCCGATATCGGGTGATTGAAAAAAAAAAGAGTTAAGCTTGCACTAGTTCTGGACAGATATTGGGTTCAAAAGTGTAGTTTTTGTTCAAGAAATTGTTTAACCGATATCGGGTGATGAAAAGTCAAGAAGTCAGTGTTAACCGATATCAAACACAAACCCTTGGAACTAGGTTGAAAATAATGAAAAATGGATGTCGGTTGTTCCAAGAAGATGTGCAAAATTTTGATAACAAATATGTTCTTAGTGTCGGTTAAAGTGTGTTTTAGGTTAAGTTTTTAGAAATGGGACAGAGTTGAAAAACTTAAGTGACTGATATAGGTTATTGGCCAATATCGGGTGACTTATCTCAAAGATTTTTCTAAGTGTCCGATTTTCTTCTTCTTTGCATATTCAAGCGAGATCTCGGTTGTTCATAGCAGATGAACACCCATATATGTTTTTCAACAAAAGTGTTTGTAATACAAAATTTGTTATCACATTAGGCTCACCTATATGCCTAAACACTTCTACTCTTGATTTCTAATCAAAACAACAACACATTTGCTCTAATCGACCGATTTTCTCAAGAACACTAAAAAATACAGATCTGAAAATTGACCAACAAAATGTTGTCCAAATGGAATCAAAAGACTTCGTAATGGTTCTAAATTACTTTGCGACTACAGATCTAGCAAAATTACAAGCATAACAAACATTTTTCTTCATAGATCTTAAAAACCCGAGAGCGGTTTTTCCATATCCAAAAAAAATCTTCAAAATTTTAACAAAAATGGTGTTTCTAAGCCAAATCTTTACTCTATTTGGCTCCAATACCACTTGTTAGTTGGTTGTGATCCTATGCCGGATACAAAGATGAAGATGGAACCTTGAAGATCTCGGATGAGTGCTCGTGTGACGGTGTAGAGTAGAGAGAGAGCGCGCTAAGATTACACCTTGACAAACACACACTTTATCATTGACCGAGATATCAAAGTTACATTACCCTTAGTCATATCCCTATATATACTCCTTGGAGTATTTACATTTTACGCACATAAGTTTGCATTTTTATGCAAACCTCACTCCCAATATAAACTTATATTTCTATACAATATTTTGATCCTAACAATCACTCCAATTTTTCAATTTAAATTGTAAATCGTAGGTCAATATACACGGGCTTTTGTTTCTGCTTAAAAAACCATATATTTATGATTAACAAAATAAGTGACAAAATCGATATCCTCTTTAAATATAACACCAAGTTTATATATATTTTAACATGTTAATCGTGTATGTGCCAAAGTTGTAAACCATATATAGCAAACTCTTGTGATTTTATTAAAATTATAAAAAGATGTCTAGCATGCGAAGATCTTAATCAACCATGCATTAGAAAATCACATCACGCCCATAAAAATATATATAGATAGTAATCATTGCAAAAAAAAACATAAGCGTTTTCCCCGTGAGCCAAAACGAGGAAAACAAGGCCAACTAGGGACAAACTCCTAAAGACTCGCCGTGTGTGCTCCCGCTAAATCCACCACCTTTACTAAGCCTCTTGAATCCGTGATCGGCAATACATTACCACCGTGATTCCCGATGGTTGCCTCCGGTCTTCAAAATTCTATTACATATGGAAAAAGGAAATGGAATGCAAGCCGCGAAAATTCCTAACTTCTAGTACATATACAAAGAAAATACACGGCATGCAAGCCGCAATAATTCTTACAAACCGGTGTGACCTAAGTCACCAAATGAAATATAAGTGCCAAACCAAACTATTAGTGCAATCAAAGAATAAACATTTATTTAAATGTTTTGATGATGTAATTTTAATATTTAGATTTAATATTAAATATCTTATAAAAATCCAAGTTAATATGAAAAAATATAAGTTTGGCAAAATAAATCATTAAATATAAATTTGCATTGATCACAATAAAATATTTGATGTGCGTATAGCGTACCAGTTTTAAATTTATAAATCCGAGTTATTTAGCACGACTACAACACAAATAGGCAAG
>JAUEJL010100249.1:0-13314 GCA_032274825.1 Drosophyllum lusitanicum
AGCGTTGTAACTATATAGAGTATCAAACTCAGTGGATATAGTGCTCCTCCTCCGAGGAGCACGAACGGGCTTCCCTTGCCTTTTGTAGCTCCTGCCCCGGTGGTGCTTCGCTGATTTAGGGCAGGGGAGAATCATCTTATTGATCTCCTTCTGATTTTACTTGTTTTTCATCCTGAATCTCCATTTCTTTTCTTGTAATCCAGCCTATTATAGTATCTAATATAACAATCGATTCCCTGTTCTTAATATCTGCTCTATTTCATCTATCTGTTGAATTGATTCCTATCAATTGGTTCCATTGCCGGGAAACCATAGAGATGGATGAGGAGAGTATATTAGAGCCACGTATTGATTTGCAAGAACAAAAACTCGATCATCTGACTTCCCAGGTGCGAGATGTAACTCAATCAATCTATTCCCTGAAAGAAACTCTGGATGATGTTGTTGAATTGATGGGGAAGATGATGGTTAGTTACGTGAAACAGCAAGAGCGAGAATCAAACTCAGATGTTATGGTGAGCCTACGTCATGGTGGTGATAACCACGCTGGAGAGTTGAAGACTTGGCAGACATGTTAGAGGATTAAGTTGATGTTGAACAACAAGGATCAAAACAGATCGACTAAGTTGATGGGAATGCCCCAATTGACAGGTGAGAGAGAAAATACAGACGCATCTTCAAAGGGCGCTGGTTATCAAGCGACGAACAGAAACTTGTTGATGGAGCCTAAACCCCTCACCGGAACTAAAATTCCCACACAACTGGTGAAAGGAATGGGACGTAAACAATCATTTGAATTGGGGGACCTAAACCGACATATTATTGTATGTAAACAAAATTTCCAACTCAATTATTTGAGTCCTCAACCAATAATCACACCCAAATTGCCTTCAAATCTACACATAAGAAACTTTTCTAATGAAGTGATGCCCCAATTGTTAAATTCAAAGGCTCATTTAATCTTGATTTATTTAGAGAGCTGGATTTTGGGGTGTGCACACAAGGTGCTCGATGAATATCCTAAACCAGATTTGCTTAGTCAGTTGGCCTTGATGTATTTGTATGCTAATTGGAGACGCAAGCCACTTAAACCACCAGATGACACGTGCTCTTTCATGATTCAACCATCTTCCAACGTAATGATGGTTAAACCCCCTGGCAATGTAAATTTCTATATTGCTTGGCATGGCCCTTGTGGGCATCAATCAAAACAGCCTAAACCCCCTGATTACACAAAATTCTGCAGTGATCTTTATATGTTGCTGGGTAATAAACCACCTAAACCCCCAGACTACTCTAATTGCTTCTTGCTGCCTACAAGTTTAAATTGCAAGCTCAAATGGAGATTTTAGGCTCCAAAATGGCGAGACAAATGGTTGTCAAGGCCAGTGACAAAAGGACCAGGTGTAGAAAAAACTACAAGAAAGAAAGTAAGTTATGGAAGCAAGGATTTCCTAATTATGGTGATCATAGAGCTAAGAAATACCATGAAGGCAGCCTTTTAGACTTTGATGACAAAGTCAGAGCACAAGCTATGGCAGTGGTGTGTGATCTTGCTAAATTTAATCTCAGACCTGTAACACCTAAAATGATAGCTCAAGCTGCAAAAAGGGCACGTGATAAGAAGCTATCTTTTAAAATGAAAGCACTACAAATGCTACATGGTGTGTATCATGATTATTGTATTTGGTGCTCTAAAGGCATCATCAAATTGAGTGCTCATGTTGAACAATGTGGTTTCCTATTGATTTGCTGTGACAATGACATGGATTTTGAGCCTCAGAACATAGAGCATGTGCTTGAAGAGGATTTGTTTCCCATATCACTCCCACTCGAGGGGCAAACAGGGCACGGGCTCTTTTTCTCACATACAGTATGGACTCAGCAGAGTGGATTCTTCAGCTCTGCACATGCGAAGGCATTAACTGCTGTTGTTTGGCGTTTGAAACAAAGATCACAGATTGAGACACAGAGTTACCTGAATCTATGGACAGATGAAAAGTATATATCTTCAAATTTGATTAACTTGTATTCCAAGTATTCTGTTTGTGTTCCACACAGGTTGTTTAAGGAGATTATTGAACAAAATTTGGCTGGTTGTGCTCCTTTTATAGCATGGTATGCACAAAAGGTGTTGGTAAAGAGGCTCTTTTATCCAATGAAATTGTGGGATGATGAAGCCCTTCATGTTTATGATGAGAAACAGGAGGAACATTATGATAACAAAGTCCCAAATCCAAATGAGAGCTGAAATGGAACCATTTCTTAATCTCTTACATGTCCCATTGTATCTGAAAATGCAAAAGTACCAGGAAGCTACCATCATCAAGTGCAAAGGGAGGACTCGATGATGAAGATTTTGATCAAAAGGTGTGTCAACAGCAGGGGAACGGGGCTGCATCAGAAATATGTTTTCAGAAGTCCCAAGTTTCAGGCTTGAGGACAAGCCTGCTTTTTATGGGGTCGGTATTGATAAGGAAAATGCTACGTAGTAGTCTGGGAAAGAAAGGCCCAATGGGCCTTGGGCCTATCAGGTCCAAAATAGAAATAATATACATATATATAGCAATTTTAGGGGAGAGAGAGGGGCATCGAGAGAATTCAGTTTAGAGTTTTTGGCTCTTTGTGCTTGGACAAGAAGACACCAGGTGGTGCTTCGCTAATTTAGGGCAGGGGAGAATCATCTTATTGATCTCCTTCTGATTTTACTTGTTTTTCATCCAGAATCTCCATATCTTTTCTTATAATCCAGCCTATTATAGTATCTAATAATCTAATATAACAATCGGTTCCCTGTTCTTAATATCTGCTCTATTTCATCTATCCGTTGAATCGATTCCTATCAGAAGAAGAGTTAACAAAAATTCATCAACTTGACAATGTAAAACGTAAGAAATTCAGAAACTAGTATTTAGTATCAACTTTAGTTGATTTTTATAATTGGTAGTTTTTTTATATAATTAGATTCTGAGGAAAAGTCTAGGGCTGCAAATGAATTGATCTGACTTTGAGCTTGACAGGGTTTGAGCTGTTAAGAAGATTGATAATAAATAGCAGTAATAGAAAGATTCCGAGAAGGGAGGATAGAGGGAAACAAGAATTACAATCAGAAAGAATCCAAGCATTGGAATCCCTCTGCCTAAACATCCAAAACTAACTCTGGAATTACATCAGCATGACCGTCGCCTCCTCTCACATACACGTATATAGTCTCTCTCATTCAGTAAAAGACTTTGTAACACCCTCTTCCTAAAAGAAACACATAAAAAGAGCAAAATCTAAGAAAATGTCTCCAAAACTACAATAATAAACATTTTCTAAATTTTGCTCTCTTTATGTATCGTATGAGTAGCCTCAATGTCTTTTAGGAGCAGGATGTTCCACCCATTTCCCAACCCTACACATGTCCCCCTCCATTTCTTCTTGTGCAGACCTTCCATTCCTCAGGCCCACTGGGCTGATAAATTATAAATGGGTCTGTTGCAATTTCTTTATCAGTTTAAGCATGGCTTGATTGCTGTAGGCTAAGCCCGAGATCAACTCGATAGCTTGATGAGCTGTCATGATGAAGCCTCGAGCTCGATTCGAGAGGGTTCATGTGTGGCTGAAAAGTCAGTTATTTATGGAAAAAGGATTTTCGATAGCCAAACTTATTGTATATAATATATGTAAAAGAAAATTAACGGAAATGATTGGTACCGTTAGCAACACCTAACTGAGGAGCTGCTACACTCGGAGACACTTTAAATGAAGGGTATTTTAGTCTTCTCGATCTTTACTCATTTATAGTGTGTGTAATTGTAGCAACACCTAAGTCAGGTGCTGCTAATAGTATGGAATATTATCATCGTTATGTGTTTATAAAGTCGAATAATTTTTATTATTATCATTGTGGTGTAATTTTTAATTTAATCAGATTCCGGGGTAGAAAAAGTATAAAGGAAAACAATAGAAAAATACGAAAACTGCCAACAGAACTCGAACAATGACTTGTACCTTACAAAAAGCAACAACTTAACTTCATTTCCTTATTAGTGTTCTGTAGAGGCAAAACACCAGAATACCGTCAGTTCTAAAATCTTTTACAATAATGCAAAAGTTTCCAGTGGGCAGGTCCTCCCCACCCCCCTGGTGGCTCCGCCACTAACACGGTATAAGGTGCTGTAACCAAAAACTGAATGCAAGATCGGCTTTATGATTATTAGTCCTTTGCTGTATATTCCTGCAACGAATGTGGGTAGAAGCTATATGCACCCTATTGTCAAATATATTTTAAGTCAGTTTAAGCTTTAGAACTTGGCTCTGAAGCACAACACCGATATGTGTAGATATAAGAGAATTTTACCACCATATGAAGTAACATGAAGCCTAAAAAGATTCAAATGGATTGAAAAAAATGTAGACTTTAAGAAAGCTTGAGGATACCTAGCTAACTAGGATGTTAATATCATGTATCAAAACCCTAAGCATTCAGCCTCCAATGACTGTTATATCTACATTATCAATAATTATTAGAATAAAACAATACTCTGAGTAACGAGGGAACCACTCAACCACACCTAAGCCATATTAGTGAGCTGGCAGGTAAACCCTGAACTCACAAATCCCCCACAAGACCCGTGAATCAGGTACATCACAACCTTCCATAATTTGGATTTGGATTTGGATTTGGACTCTAGTGAGTGGCACCTAAGGAGTTGAAGCTGCGGATTTGAACTTGGGACCTCCTTTGGAAGTCCCAGTTATCTAACCGTCCAGCCACCCTGTTGAAATTTAAAAAAAAAATATTTCGCTTTCAGATTCGAGCCTTTTAGCATCAAGTTTTATAAAATTGTATCAAAGTCCATAATTACACCTGAAAGTGCCTGTTTGCTACTCATTCAATTCTCTAAACATCCGATTATTATAGTCTTTTGTGAACATTTGGTCTGTCAAACCAGAGAGTATTACGTTCTTGAAAGTGATTATCTTCTATAACATCTTTGTTATAATGCTGAGAGACTTTATAGTTTATCCTAATCATTTTTATGGTTGTAAACCTTATTTGCAACAGAGCAGAGGTTGTGTTGGATGTCCTAAGGTTCCATTTATGACATCAAATGATAAAAAACCAACTGGAGGTCTTAGAAAGGACTCGGTCACAAATAAAGCTAGCGTGGTACAAGACTTCTGGAGTAGCAGCACACATGAGATGGATAAGGATAATAGTGCTGGTCAGTCACAGTTAAGCGCCTCATCAATTAGCATGTCAAACCCAAACCTTGATGGCCATTGTAGTTCCGGAAGCAATCCTCCTGAATTTGTGAATCATGGTAAGTAATTTTTTATTCATGACCAGTTTAGGTTTTGAAATCAAATACTAGAGTAT
This sequence comes from Drosophyllum lusitanicum, assembly GCA_032274825.1. NCBI lineage: Eukaryota > Viridiplantae > Streptophyta > Magnoliopsida > Caryophyllales > Drosophyllaceae > Drosophyllum > Drosophyllum lusitanicum. Next base: position 5,369 of record JAUEJL010100249.1, read on the forward strand.
TTGAATCTGGATTTTTTTCTTTTTTGTTGTTGTTTTGCAGGTCTCTCTCTTTGGAATCAAACAAGGCAACAATGGATTGCAGATAAGGGATCTAGTCACCGCAAGAAAGCTCGAGACCCTGCTATAAGGTGAGAACTTAATCAATTTCTCAACTTCTATGTTGATTCCATAATAACTGAAAATAAAGATATATCCTTGTTTAATCAATGATTGCATATGCGCTAAGCAGCAAGTCTAATTCTGAAACTATCCTGAATTCATGATGTAATATATTATCTAATTATGAAATCAATTAACCTAATAAAGTATTTCCTTTCTTAATATTAATGCTAACTTGCTAACTTTGGAAATCCTAATCATTTCATTTTCCCCTTTGATAAGTTTTTTTTGTGGTTATTAACCTGCCAACCACGTTAAGAAACTTCTTTGATTAAAAAATTTGGTACTGAAATTGTTCTTCAATTTATTTTTGTGTAGTTGGAATGCAACGTATGATAATTTGCTTGGGAGCAACAAGCCTTTTCCACAGTCAATCCCTCTACCGGTATGTCTTCCTCTTGTGTTGTGTATAATACTCACTCTCCAGGAAAGAGCGACAAGCTTTTGACCCAAACTCGATTGTGAACTACTTCACAAGAAGAATTACAAATTCAAAATGAACATTTTTGCTCTAGACGAACTTTCTTTCGAAAATGCAAAATGAAATCCATGTAAAAAGTGTGATATGAAGACTTATCCAATATCTTCAGTTTGTCTTGTGTTTTACAAAAAGAAAGGTGAAATACTAAAGGGCAAATTACATTAAATACCAATTGCACTCAGAAGAATACCACTTGGGTCATTATAAGATAGCTTTTTGTTTCAGTAACCTGATTACTGGTTGAGACACCAATATGTCGGTTTAATGAATGATCCAAGTAAGACGAAAAAACCCCATCTTTTATTTTAGGGACCAAAATGGAACAAAAGACCATCTTTAAAAGACTTAAGCGGAACAAAGAGTAACCAAAAATAAATGTTCATATGTTATATGCCCATACTAAATTGGCAGCAAAGTCCATACTAACTCGGACATCAAGGAGTCCAAATGTAGCTTCTTTTTCCGGGGATAAAGGAACAATATTGAAGATAAGCAAGGCCGTTTATCTTGCTTGTTGTGTTACTCTCCCTGACCCCAATATCTTGCAGGAAATGGTGAATTTTCTTGTGGATGTGTGGGAAGAAGAGGGGTTGTATGACTGAGTCGCCACAAGATTATGGATCAATGTTTTCAGGTCAACCACAACAAGATTATTTAGTTCATACAGTTGTTCAGAGTTTGTGTATTTTCGGGTGGTTTGAACCTGTGAACCAGGGTTCAACAAACCTTGGATCCTTTCAGGCTATTTGCGGTTTTATAAAAACAACTCATCCTACCAGACAAAATGTAGTCAAGTGTTGCCCAAAGTCTGCATTGTTTGGTTTATAACGCTCTGTTCATTTGGAAATTTTTTAGAAGTGGTTTTCCCCTGCGCCTGGTTTAAAAATAATATGAACAACCATTTCACTTGGTGATTTTTATGTTTAGAATTTTTTAATTCTTCACCTTTGAACAACAAAACTATAACACTTCCTCTTTTGACTTGAACTCGCGACCACTGAACCGCGTAGCCGAAGGCGTTTTCCACAATTTTCTCACAGCAAGTTTATTTTGCTCACATGATCTTAATCCATCTGTATATAACAGTGATTAAGGGAACCAATTGACAACCTGCTGTCACTGTAAGTGTGAAGGGAGTTATCTCCTCTTCCACTTCTTTTTCTTTATTTGACAACGTTAACGCTACATCACCCGGTCATCTTTTGAGATGTGTTATGATTGTCTGTAATAATGATTGTTATTACTGAGTTACCGACTACATCAACATAACTATCTTATGGCTTATGCCTTATTGCAATTTCTTAAAAAAAGAAACTTAGGTTGTGTTTAGCGGTGTAAAAATTTTCTGTTTTTCTATGAAAAATGTTGGAGTTTTTATTTTCTTAAAAAAATAGAAAAAGTGTTTAAATGAGGAGTGGAGTTTTTTATTTTTATAAAAAAATAGAAAACATGTTTAGGTAAGTGTTTTCTTGAAAAAGTTGTTTGAAAAAGTGTGAGAGTTTAAAAAATCTAAGGAGTTTGGGAAAATGTGAAAAGTGATGAAGTTTTCTGTTTTTTTAAAAAATGTGCAAGCGATCATGTTTTCTAATTTTTAGTTTTCTTAGAAATTTTTTTTAGAAAAGTGAAGGAATTTTCCGAAGGTGGAACGTAGCCTTAGTGTTTGTAAAACATGTTTGGTTAAGTGTTTTTTTAGAAAAGTTTTTTGAAAAAGTATGAGAGTTTGAAAAAATTAAGGAGTTTGGGAAAATGTGAAAAGTGATCAAGTTTTTTGTTTTCTTAGAAAAATATGCAAGTAAACATGTTTTCTAATTTTTAGTTTTCTTAGAAAATTAATTTAGAAAAATGAATGATTTTTCTAAAAGCGAAGTCAGTTTGTAAAAAAAACGGTAACCATCTTGTCATGACTCATGAGCGTGGACATAACGGTAGTCACTATGGCATGCCATGACATTGGGGGCCTGGTAATGACTTAGTCATGACACAGCCATTATGCGTACTATTATGTGTGCTTTATAATGGCCATTCTTCTATCCCTCCCTTCTTTTCATTTTTTAAAATTAAAATTGTTAAAAAGCGACACATAAAATAGTAAAATACTACACACATAATGAAATTTCCTTCTATTTTTTTAATTAGCAACACGAAGAGATGGTATGTTTTAGCTTTTAAATGTGTATTCAATTGTTCTATTTTATTTACCTCATTTTTATTTCTGAATCATTCATTATGTTCTAAGAAAGTTCACAAGGTAAAAAGAAAAGTGTGATGTGAAGATTCTCTAAATTCACTGTATTAAAAAAAAGATAAGTAACCCGAGTTAAACATTAAGAGCGAATGAAGTGGATAGTGGTGGAGGCGTGGTTGAGGGCACTCGTTTGAGAGATCCAGCCACACCATCACAACATGGCGGAGGTGTGACGTGAAGACCACGGGCAATTTTAGCTAATCTTTTGTTTTTACTTTTACAACCGTTTGATAACGACTACTTTTTTTTAACTCCGCCCTAAAGATGGTAAAAGTGCAATACTTCTTCTACATAAGTCATTCCCGCAATTCTTCTTTTCATTTCACAAACTTACTCGTAAACTCTTTAAACTAGTATTATACCCGTGCGGTGCTCGGGTACGTAAATAAAACTCTTATATTTAATACTTTTTATACTCTTTTTAAAAAATACAAAATTATATTACATGTCTAAATTTTTTTAGTATAATATTAATGTATTTCTCGTGATGGAGCTCTATCCCGACATTATAAAAGCATAACCATAACATTATTGTTGATGTTATAATATCAGTAAAATGTTCAATATAGTCCATAATTAATTCATAGTCCTAAGAGACTAATTTTAACCTTTGGATCAATATCATCAATGGTCCAGATTAAATTTTAAAAATTTGGCGAAGTGGCATTTTCGAAATTTTTCGTAATTCACGCGTGATACTTTTACAAATCACATGTTATTGTATACTGAATCACCTGTGATTAAATATTAAAATTTCAGGACTGTGTTTTTTAAATGGATCTTATTGAACACAAGTCTATAATATCAAGTGCTTAAAAGACATCAATCTAAGTATACATAAATTAGATAACATAAAAATAAGATTCTAACATAAAATAGATTATGTCTATACATACGTAACTTGCTTAAGTATAATTTATTATATAATTAAATATAATTGAAAAACAAAATAACATTGAATTCAAATATCCATATAATAATAACCTTAATTTTATGTAACAAGTTATTAGTTAAATAATAAGAAAACTTAGACAATTAAAATTTTTATATAAAATCTCAAATTGTATGTGTAGTTACAAAACCCACTAACATGACTCATTTGTTTCACTATCCAGTAATTATGTAGAGTTATAGTTTTTGTACGCTTATTTACTCACACACTAACAATCAATTTTAAAGAGTACTAAAATGGTAGTGGTAGTTTTGTAAATAACTTTATGCCACTAACTAATTGTTTTAAAATACTCACTAAGTGGTTATCAAACATATAAATTTTATACGACAAAATTGTAAGAAATAGTATAATTTTAATTTTTTTATCGAAAGATCAAGAAATCAATTTGTATATCGACTATATTATATATAGTGAATGTATATAAAAAAACAAATAAAATATGATGTACTTTCGCGCACATTATGCTTTTTATTTAACAAGAAATATGGAAGACTTTGGAGTTTAGTAACGTGGGAAGGACTCCTTGTTTACACCAGGACCACTTCAATTCTTATGTGTGTGTTCTGTTGTTCAAATTAATAGGGGGTGTAGTAGACTAGGTGTCTACAACAACACCCTACGGGGAATGGGAAAGGTTACTTTGTGAGAGAGAAAAAATGAGGAACATTTAATAATTTTATTAAATTTTTTTTAAATGACGCGAGACTACAGTACCCAAATTCTTAATCATTTTATTTTTTTTAATTTTATTAATTTAATATGTGACTTCAAACATTTAAATTTTATTATTTATAATAAATAATAACTTTATTATTTATGTGTGTATATACTAAATTTTATTTTTATAATATTAACTTTATTTTTTTCTTATCTACAGGATGACGAGTACCTCAAAATTTTCAACGGAGCAAGTATAATTGTCCTTGGTTTTATTATTATTACTAGACGGTCAAGGTCAAGTACTTTTGGCTACACTTTTAAAATTGTCCTTGGTTATGATCGGGGAGGTGTCGCCAAAAGTAAAGACGCGGAAACAAAAAAATTAACTATCCATTCGAATTGGCAAAGAAGTATTTGAAGGCGCATAATGGTTGGACCTTAAGGGTCGTACGTGATGAACACAATCATGAACCAACAATGTTTATGGAGGACCATTCATATATGATGAAATTGTCTGATAATGAATATCGTTTGGTGCAAGATTTGATAAAGCTGAATGTAAAACCGTGAGATATTTTGTCAACACTAAAGGATCAAAATCAAGATAACGTGTCTTTACTGAGAACTATATACAATGCTCGTCGTAAGTTCTGAATGTCTGAGTAAGGAGGTAGAACCCCGATGTAGAATATGATGCACATATTGTATACTAAAGGTTACGCTTTTGATTATCGTTTAAACCATGATACGAATGAGTTAGAAGAATTATTTTTCATTCATCCAACATCATTAAACATGTGGCAAGCACTCCCATATGTTGTGTTAACGGACGCTACATATAAAACCAACAAGTATAATCTGCCTTTTCTGGAAAGGTCGCCAGCACCACCTCAACACCGGATGATCATGCCTGTTACACGTATCCTCATAGCCAGCACGTTTGGTGTGATCCTCCATTTCTTATCCAAAAGTATGTCTATAACTTGTTTTCCTCTCTCGAAAGGTCTCGAAAAGAAGAGTACTCGATGCCTCCTGTTGTGGGTTTATGGATCCGCCACAAAGTTCCGTCAGCAGCTACATGGGAAACTATGTATAGGTCGCGTCTAGAATTATATACGAAACTTAAACCCATTGTAAAAGAATTTGTTAATGTTGATGATTATTGTTAGTAAATTTTATGTTTTTTACATTTACTAATTTTTTTCATATTGAAATTGTATTAATTTTATTTTCTTGGTTGATGTAAAAAACAAATTTAAATTATACAAAAGTATAAAAAGTAAAGTATTAAAGTAATAATAAAGAAATATGTAGTTATAGGATAAAAAAAGTAAAAGAAAAAAAAAACAAAGTAATTAAATAATATGGATGTTAGGTTAGTAATTAAATATATTAGCAATCATTAGTGTATAATTAAAATAAAGTTAGTAATTATTAGTGTATAATCATTAGGTATGAGATAGGTAATTAAATGAAAATAAGTTGATAATCATTAGGTAATTAATAGGGGATGTAGTAGACTAAGGTGTCTACAACAACACACCAAAATACCAAAAACTAGTGGGACCCTTACCGAAAACAAATTCAACTCCAATCACACTAAAAAAAATCAAATCAGTGGGCCCATATTAAAAAACTTTTTTGTATTATTATTACACACTTTATTTGTTATAAAATTATATTTTTTTGTGTTGTGATGCTAATAATAATAATAATGGGTTTTTGGTGGACCCTATGATTTTTGGTATTATGAATAGTAGATCACCAAATTTGGTGATTGTGTTTAAAACAATTTTTGGCCGGAAAATATTTTTGCTGTTTGGAGTATGGTTGGATCCAGCCATAGCACAAAAGTGATGATTTACAGTATGGTTGGAGTTGGTCTTATAGTAAGGTACATAAAGCAACACCTCACCCTATTAATTTTTTTAAGGGTGGATCTATTTGGCCCCCGTAAAGTCTAAATAACCCCCTTCATTATTACATTATAAACTTTCTTTAAAAATATGTAATTATTGCATAATTATTTTATACTTTTATGTTTTCAAATTCATAATTATAACCCCTATTAATTATTTATATAAGGTAATCATAATGGTAACGATGACTATTTTTTTTAATTATATCTTGTTTTAATTATATCTTTTCTTTTTAATTGTAAAATAATTCTTTTTAAAAGTAGGGTAAAATGCGCGAAAATACAAAAAACTTTGCCAATATTGTCATTGTATACAATTAACTTTGTTTTGTACCTAAAAATACATACAACTCACACATTTTGTTGATTGTATACAATTGGTAACCTGATTACCAAGTTACCGGTTACCAATTGTATACAATGAACCAAATTTGAAAGTTTTGTTATATTTTTAGGTACCAGAGTTCTTTTATTTTTTACTAGGTTACCGGTAACTTATCTATTGTCATAGGTAACTTGCATAAAATGAATCAAATTTGTAAGTTGTGTGTATTTTTAGGTACAAAATAAAGTTGGTTGCATAAAATGACAATATTGACGTAGTTTGTTGTATTTTGGTGCAATTTGCCCTTAAAAGTATTATAAACTAACCGAATTAATTCATACACCCCAGTCTAAGTATCAAAACACCTTAGTAGGATAATTATAGCCTAATTAAACCTTTTGACTAAATTCTATTGGTTGTTGGTTTTATAACTTTTCAGAGCTTGTTTAGACCTTTTGACCTGATTTAAACATTTATATTTTTCATGTTAGATAACCAATTATCTGCAGTCAACACATAAAAAGACTAAACTTTCATTAAAAATATAAAAAGAATTAATTTCATATAAACCAGATCTGATGTATAAATAATATTGTAATTAGAATTCAATTAACAAAATAAAAACTTTAGAAAAAAAGAAGAAATAAAAGAGACTGTTTGATGGACTTTTTAGGCATTTTGAGACATCCGGCCAACCTCCGGTCAACATCCGGCTAACCTACAGCCAACGTTGAAGAGACTTTTGAGGTATTTTAGAGTCAAACTACGATTTGCATGTTATTATGTCCAGCTAACCAAGCTCCAGCCTCCGAAAACCACCGTCGGTGTCCGGCGAACCTCCGGCCAAAATTTCAGATGTGAAAACGTCAACCATCGGCAAACCTCCGGCCAAAATTATCACACCTCCGGCCTAACTATTTGCATGTTTCAAATCTCGAATAAAATAAAAGAAAAAAATGTAGAAGACATTGGCGACGGTCCGGCCAACTATGTGTGTTCGTCCAACCTTCAGCAAGTGGCGACGTGGTGGTGGCGACGAGTCAAGAGGCGAGTGGCGGGAGGCAGGCGACGAATGCCACGAGGTGGCGACAGTGGTGGCGACCACGCGAGTGGCGACGGTGTCCGGTAGGGGTGAGCATCTTAACCGAAAAACCGAACCGAAACCAATAAAACCGTTAAAACCGAACCATTAAAACCGAATCA
>JAUEJL010100260.1:0-13314 GCA_032274825.1 Drosophyllum lusitanicum
ATTTTTAAATTTTTAGAATTTATGTAATTTAGTTATTATTATTAAAATTTTAAATTTCTAGAATTTTATTTGTAATTATTTATTTATATTTTAGTTATTAATGAAAAAGATAATTAAGTTTAATAATTTTGTTTATATAAAAAACAATAAAAAAGTGGGAAAAGTTTGGGGAAGAAAAGGGAAGGTATAACACTTGATTTAGGTAGGGAGAAAAAAATGAAAGAGGGAATGATGTGACACTGATGTAGCATTGGGTAAGAGAAACTAAAAGGGAAGGTATAACACATGACCTTAGTTTCCAAGGCTTTTGACAATTCTTGAAGATGGAACGTGACAATCAAAAAATAAAAAATTGAAAAACTTATAAAATTGACATGTAACCTGCTTACCAGGTCACGAGTTGTATATAATGGGAGTATTGTGTAAGTTTGTTGTATTAAATTTAATAAAGTAAGTTGGTTGTATACAATAGTAGCTTAGATAAAGCTCATTGTATTTTCAAACAGTATGCCCGTTATTCAATGATAAGGTTCTAAAGACAATATTGTGTCAACTATTGCCGGTTTTTGGACGCACGCTAACTTCCATTATTGACAAAGAGAAACAAAATGAATCTTTAAGATCTTAAATTTGGTATATATTAATTCCAAGTTAAATACTTCATTACCACCTAATCATATGTTGAATTTGGATAAAGACATCAAATTTTGTAAGGAGCAAACGATCTTTGATACAACATGTGGTCGTTGTTTACAAAAATCCAATTTTGCAAGGAAATCTTATTTAGTGTTTGAAAATTATGTTTTAAATCTAAACAACTCTGTCCACTCTATTGTTATTTGAAAATTGTGACAATCGATTATATTATTAAATATAGGGTGTTTCCCAAATTATAATTATAATAATTATAATAAATAAATTATAAGTAAATAATTCCATAATCCGAATCAATTTTCTTAGAGCAATCGTGAATAAACTGATTATTTAGACCTTAAATATAAGAAAATTTTGATTTTCTTCTACCTCACCCTTCTATCTCACCCTTTTACCTATTCAATTAATTATTTATATGCGTAATGCAATAATTTTTTTACTCATGCCACATCTTAATTTTAACACTTGTCTTCATCAAATGGATATAGGGTTGTTCAAAAAAACCGAACTGGCTCGTATGATCCGAAATGGAGAAAACCAATACCCGAGCAAACCGTGACCCGAAAACAAGGTACTCATTGGGTCTCTAAATTTACTATCCCCGGGGACTTGCCTCAGCCAGTATATATATATATATATATATATATATATATATATATAGTTTATTAAGAAAAATATATTCGTTTATATTTTATAATAAATATCATAAGAAAATCTCCTCACATGCCGGTTTTCTTCGTTCACCCCCACCGCCATTGATTTTGCTATCGCCTTTCTTTGAAAACCTTGATCAAGCCATTGCGCTACTACATTGACGATCGACGACTCTAATCCTCCATACTTTAGTTTCATTTTCCAGTAATTTTTAGTGCTAATTGTTTTAGTTTATGAGAAGATAACTTCATTTTCTAGTTTTTATTTTTGTACATCAAAACATACGGCAAAACGCGGTTAACCGTGAACCCAACTACACGTGTGACACCTTTTTAGTTCAGTTCGATATGAGTATCACTTATCTAACGGCCCATAATTTATTTGTTTTAAGTTTATTTTATTTATATTCGGTGCCAACCATAATAACATGCTAAGGGGGGCCATTTTATTTATTTTAATATAAGCATTGAAATTTAAAATGAACAAATTAAATGATATACTTGTAGCCATATATATATATATATTGATTCTATCAGAAACATCACTTATGAAAGAACGGTACCTCTACCTAGAAATAACGATTCATAAATATCTATTCTTAATTTCTTATAACGATTAATTAAAATAACGATTAATTCAATGCGTAAAATAGAAAAAGATATTATCAATAAGATCTCTCAAGTCAAAGAGAACATGAGCGACTATATCTTATAACCAAAGTCAATGAGCCCCTTGTTTAAAGAAAATTAGAACTCTTTGTAGGACCCCCGCTTTTTTGTTCATATATATTCACTTAAACTTGAGATGATTTTACTCTATCAGTATAATAATATCATCTTTAATTACGAAATACACGATCGTTACAATTTTTATACACTAAATTAAAAACGAAGGTAACTTATTAATTAACTTAGAGACATTAATATTAGTTTATATATATATTAGAACTACGTACGTAAAAAATTAATGTTATTACAAGTTACATAATTAAACTTTGAATAACTGAAGCTTCAGGGCTGTCAGCGTCGATGGTTGACAATAACTGAGACAAACGGTCGCTAAGATCGTCAACCTCCCTGTGCAAGCTTCTAACATAGTTGCATGTCTCTTGTAGCACCTTCGAAGCCGACCCCTGTACATAATTAAAGTTATATTTTTATACAACTATTTATTTCTCAAATTAACATTACAAATACAATAATATTGAAAACCACACACGTACAACAAACGCACACAGGAAGCAAATATAAATATATATATATACACACACACACACACACACTTATGTGTTTAGGGATGTTAATAAGTCGAGCTGACTCTAAGTATGAAACTTAACAAGCCGAGTTTGTTTGAGATTTTTTTAGCTCAATGTCGACTAGTTTAAGATATATGAAGTTTGGGCTCTCCTCGTTTAATTAAGTTTAAAACCATTTTGAAATTTCTTTGAGTAGGTATATATATACATATAAATATTGAAATATAAAAGAAATTTTTAATATATGTAAAGCTCATTATGCCCACTAACTTAAACGAGTTTAAGGCTCGAGCTCGAGTTCGTTTACTATAAATTTTGGTCTAAACCTGACTCTTTTCAAGCTCTTAACGATCCAGATTAACTCGATTAGTTTGTAATTAGTAGCTTTACTCGATTACAATATTCCTAGTGTGTGTGTGCGCGTCGAGAATACTTTGTTTGTCACTTATCAGGGTACATGAATGTATGTGCTAATTTCGTCTTTTTCTGCAACTCTTGTGACTCGAAAATAGACCCCTTAATTAATTAATTATATGAAGTCGTTAGGATCGACCATCACATGCATACCAGTAAAATTATATATACAAAAAATTAATCAAGTCAAAGACATTATTCACACTTATTATTGCTACTTATTAGGGTTTTCTATTTTCTATTTATCAAAGGAACTTCAGTGTTACGCAAAAACAAAAAAAATCATGCATGATGACGAGCTCGTGAGCTCGTTATACCCACAAATTTCCGTCATACGCTAGGGACTATTTGTCACAAGGACGTTTCGTCGATGAGCTCGCGAGCTTGTTAACATTTTCTTTTTTTAATTTTTTTCCAATTGATAAAATTAAATTAACATTATGTTCGTCCAAAAATAGTAATGGTGATGATATAAAGGTTAGTTAGGCAATGACTAAAGTTGTTTATTTATAAGATAGTCATATGCCGTAAAAACTGATTTATCAGTCATGAATTTCATGACTAACGGTGGTGTAATGTTCTTATCCGGCGTTAATTAGCGCGCGTGATAAAATAAAGCAACACTCGTGTTTTCATATGCATGAATAGATTGCACATTACATATTTGACTTTAAGATTAATTTGACTGAACGGTTGCATGAAGTGACCGAACAATTCGGAAAAAGGTAATTAGACCTTTCTTTTGTCACATCATCAACTGCTTCAGCCTTTCTTTCGTTCAAATTTCCTTGATATTTATATATATTATATATTAATTATTTGGTTAGAAATAAAGTAACTATGAAAAGAGCGAGAATCCAAGAGAACTCTTTTAATATTCCTTCATATTAATTGCCAAAAAAACAGTCATAATAACGATCAAATCAACAAAAAAAACTACATGGTTTCTCGGAGTTTTAGATGATTCTCGAGGTCTTGGTTCAAGTCTCATAAAAAGTATATATAGATTTAGGAGTTGGTTTATGTGAGTCTAATGGTTTATGGATTAAATCATTACGTACCTTGGTTGAACGACGATTGCGAATCTCGGGTAGAAGTTGTTGCAACTTGGAGAGGAGTTGTATGATTTGATCATCAGTGATCCTCGGAGCTCCACTCGATGATTGCCTCGATCTTCTGCTCGACATTATGCTCGATCGATCGACTGATCTGTTTGTTGGGTGGGAATATTGAAAGAATATATATATGTTAAAATGAGTTTGGCGAGTTGGGATTCTAGAGAGAGGTGGTAATGGTGGTATAAATACAGATGTTTAATCCGTCTGAATATATAGTATATATAACAACAGTAATGCAATAATAAAAAACAGAGAGACAGAGAGAGAGAGAGAGAGAGAGAGAGAGAGAAAGAGAGAGGTGATTACAGCGAAATAGAAGATCAAAGAAAGAGAAAGAGTAGGATGGATGTATGTCTGTGTGTGAGGGGAAGCATGGAGAAGGATGTTGAATATGAAGAAGACAAAGGTTTGGAAAAAGCAATTAAGTTAGTTGTCTACTATCTAAATGGACCCTTTTGCATATATACTTTTACTACACTTGACCAAATTGCTTCAATACTTTTTGCTAATATATTAATTATGTATTCTTACATTTCGAGAATATATTAATTAATATTAATAATAATTAAGTATAAAGTCAAAATAATTTTTAATTATATCTTTAGAAAACTGTTATGATTGTTTATTTTTTTTCCTTAATTTAAATACGTACTTTTTATCACTAATTGTTAGTAAGAATTAAGATATGGGGTGGAAAAATTAAACCCACCTACCTTGACCGCTCATCACGTCTATCACGGCCACCATCCCGCCCAGCGTGTGATTGCTAGCATGCATGATCACCCTAAAGTGATTGGATCACGCTATTTTGTCAGTTTAATTTATTTATATAGGTGTATAAATGAGAATTAATGAGTACAATATCATATTTTAGTGTAATCTGGTACGTAGAAGTTGTGGTGATGTATAAAAAAGGACATGACAAGTATGACGTGGTGAATAATAACGTTTTTTATTCTTATTTATTAATTATTAATAATACAAGATTGTGTTTGGTTTAGTCTAATTCAATCACGGGTCAATTTATGTTTTTGGTGGATTTCAATTTCAGGTATTGATCTAACTTTGAAGATAACGGTAGTGGTGACAGTGGGGTAAAGTGTTATTGGTGGGAAAGTGATGACGGTGATAATTGGAAAGATGATAATAGTGATAAATAAGTGATGATGATAACCTAGGTTACGCTGATGGTGGTGGAAATGGGTTGAATGTTTGGAAATAGGTTGATTCATTACAAAGATTGAATCAAGTGCAATATAGAATATAGTCGACGTTAAATAGGGTTGTAATAATCTCTCTTTTGCTAGAGAAAGTAACACTTGTAACTGACGTGATAGACTGATAGTCAAGTTATAATTCATAGTTAATGGTGGAGAAAGTTTGTGAGAAATTAAAGTTTGTAAACTACCTTTGATTGAAGATGATTCCTCCTTTTATAGCTAATCCTCTTGGGCTTTTGTCCCACATTGATTGAAAAGAGGAACGAAGTATGCCTTATAAGGGTGTGGATACATCTCTTAATGGAGGCAAAGCGGATAATATCATGTTATATGGTTTGGACTATTACAGATGGTATCAGAGTCAAGTCCCGGATCGATGGGGGCAAAGCGGATAATATCATGCTATGGGGTTTGGACTACTACAGATGGTATCAGAGTCAGGCCCCGGATCGATGTGCACTACTACAGAGAGGAACAAAGTATGCCTTATAAGAGTGCGGATACATCTCTTAATGGGGGCAAAGCAGATAATATCATGTTATGGGGTTTGAACTATTATAGATGGTATCAGAATCAGGCCTCGGATCGAAACATCTGTCTCACATCGCTTGGAGAGGGGAACGAAACATGTCTTGCAAGGGTGTGGATACATATCTTGACATGAGGCCTTTTTGGTAGAACAAGTGTTCCATACCAAAAGCAAAACTGTGAGCCAATGGTGCTAAGCGGACAATATCATGTTACGGGGTTTGAGATTTTACAGATGGCATCAGAGTGTAACACCGTCATTTAGAATTATCAAAAATAATTAAAATTCGAGTTTTCAAACTATGTGGGTCCGTCTGTAAACTGAATATTTCCAAAACCTGTTTTTTTTATCAACCCAAAACTCAGAGCAAGCAGTGGAATTTTAAACTTTTAATTACATACTAATAAGTACTTTTAAAGGTTAGACTTGGCGATTAAATTAAACAACCAGAATTTGTCAAGTTTTAAAACCGAGGGTTACTTATCATACCAACCGACCATTTACATAAACACAAAACCAACCAACAAACGAGTGTTCCTCAAAAGCAGTGTACAACAAGCACCCAAAAGTAACCCGTCCTCACCAGGCACTAACGATCTCATGTATAGGGAACATAACACGAGATTAGCTATAAATAGCTAGTGACAACAGATTAAACACAAGTATCAATAAAGCATAACACAAAGTAGGAATAAGCAAATAGTGTTATCCTATCACAAAGTAGAGTGTTGATAAAATCAGTAGGTATCATATCTCGCGGGATAGCTAATCCGGCTCAACGATCCTAACTGGGGTATCAAACACTACCAACCATGCTGGTGGGTGAGCGAGTGCGGTCCACCAAGCAACGTTACCAAGCCATCGGCTCTCTTGGGATCATTGGGTAGGTGAGTGCCCCTAATATCAAGGAATGATGGTCTTGTAGAACCCCTATTGATCCCGACCCATGAGTCTACCGGGATCATCGATCCCGACCCGTAAGTCTACCGGAGTCCAGCCGAATAGGTGCCCCCACCCGAAGGATCTACGAGGACCCAATCATAACAGCTGGCCTCGATTACACGTCACACGGCTATATAGACAGTCAATAAATGTCCGGACAAACACATATTACACAAATGATCCATCTAGGATCCAATAGCATGCTTGAAGCTCACAAATCAAAGATATACAACAATCGAGATCATACCTTGCGTATACACATGTAAATACAAAGATAACTCATTAAGTCAACACTGTATTATTCTCACTTACTTCCATACCACAAATCAGAATATTCAAAGTGTGTGTGTGTGTGTGTGTATATATATATATAAAGTGGTTGTATTGGTATTTTATGAATTATGGTATTAATTCTTGATTTATCGA
Organism: Drosophyllum lusitanicum; assembly: GCA_032274825.1. NCBI lineage: Eukaryota > Viridiplantae > Streptophyta > Magnoliopsida > Caryophyllales > Drosophyllaceae > Drosophyllum > Drosophyllum lusitanicum. The sequence goes on from JAUEJL010100260.1 coordinate 7,213, forward strand.
GACTCATGAAAACTGTACTCACTTGATCCAAAACACTTGAAACAATCTTCTAATGATGCCCTTAGTCCAATTATAAACTTATAATAACAGTCCATGCATCAACACAAAGAACAACAAAATAGCCTACTGACTGATGGGTCGCGCCGCGACGAGCCTGTAGGTCTGAAAACTGTAAATTACTCTGCACTACCAACAGTGAACCAAAATCAAACCCAATCGATTCCTACTCGATTTTCAGAGTTTTTCTACATCATTTAGCGTTACCATGAGCTATCTAAACCATATATTACTCAAAACAACAATCAATACACAAGTTACTTGAAATCTAACCAAATTGACCCATTAGAACAATTTCAACATTTCCCCTCAAATCCCACATTTTCAATCTTTAATTTGAACTCATAGCAGTCTATACATGTTGTAGGAACATATTAACATCTCAAAATTGCTTCTAGGTTACCAATTTGGGTTTGACCATTTGCGCTAAAATTTCAAATAAACAAGAATCCAAAGAAAGAATACTTACAAGAGGAAGAAGATGAATATAAAACTAATAGCACAAGCAATTCTTGAAGATCAACAGCTGAAGTTCTTGGATTTAGCCTCCCAAAATCAAGCACATGAACTGTATGTGTATATGTATGTGAAGGAGGTTAAGAGAATTAAAAGGAACCGACTAAGTAGACGAATAAAATCAAAAGCGGGTATCTCGCTCCTCTATCCAACTTACAACAACTCACTAAAATGCTTATCTTAATTAACGGGAATAATTTTTTGGAATCATTAAATCAATCTTTTTTTTGTTTATTTTTATTATTATTTTACATAACCATTTTCAACTAAAACACATAACAATTAATAACTTGGAATATTTTAATTAATTATCAAGTTAAATACTTACCAGCACGAGATACATATGGGCCCGCTTCAGGATGTTACACAGAATCAGGCCCCGAACCGATGTACACAATATGGACGTTTTTTCCGAATAAGGGAGCATTTGTAGTATCCGTTCCACATCGATTGAACAGGGAAAAAAAGCATGTCTTGTAACTGTGAACACATCTCCTAGCAGGGATAAAAGAAGAGCAAGGTATAGTGAGAAAGCTCACCCCTACCTTTAGACGATAAAGCAAACCGCTCTTTGATCTCCCGGTGAGTTGGACAGGAAGAAACAAAATCGTAAACCAATGGAACAAAATAAACAATATAGTAGTACGAGGTTTGGTATATTACATCCTCATTACGAAAAGTGTGTACGCATGTGACTCGATGCAAAAATCATAACTAACTATGATTTAACAACAGATGACTAATCAAGACTAATAATTTACGGCTGATCCGTTAAAATTGAATATAGTCCGTTGTCAAAATAGTTTCTTGTCAAACAAATTGTTAACGGTTAGTTGATTTGACGCCACCTAACTAGGTGTTGTGGTTAGTTACAATAGTCGTTTGTTGTTTGACGCAAAAATAACTACCTGTTTTCTAATCCATGAAAACAACATATGAATATGAATTTAATCATCGGTTGTTGTAACAGTGTCTTCTGGATTATCTCAAAAGTAAAGCTTGTGCCATCCCTAATTTAAGAATTGAATTATTACATTACAACAATTTATAGTCACCACCATAAGACTATTCAAGTTGGTGTTATAGAAATCAACCGTTTTCAGTTTCGTGTTATAATTAAAGCCAAATCATAAAAACCGAACCAAAAACCATATATATACATGTGTGTACACACATATACATATACAAACATCTCAAATACTAAACTGAAAACTGAGAACCAAAAAACGAAAGTCATTATAACTAATCTAAAAACCGACTTTCATACCGAACGATTTTGATTTTTGATTTTTCAAAACCAATTTGATTTCGATTTAATGACAAAGCCTAACCAAATCAAGCCAAGCACGCTCTATTATTACTAAGTAATAACTTTAAAAAATTGGGAAAGGTTAAATACAATTGACCTTAGAGACATAAAGGCCCACCATATCCTAGACTCTGATGCAATAAAATTAGTTTAACCTTATGACATTTTATTTACGCTTATTGGACATAAATGAGTTGATTAATCATTATAGACATACGGAAATGAATTGTCATATTGAAAAACGTCGACTCGAAGATACAAGATTATTAAAACACGGAAAATGATATTTTCTAAACGGTCTGGATTATTGCACCTTTCATTTTATGATATATGTGAGTAATGTCATATTTGTGTATGTAAGAGGAGTGGGGTACCGGGTACCATTAGCAACACCGTTGTCAAAAAAATAATAGTATGTGTGCCTATTTGGACCCTGGGTTAGTCTAAAACTCTAAATTAACCCCATGTGATATGATATATATAAATGCAATGTTTTAAGACCCAGATCGACCCGGCCGGTCAAACCGATTGACCCGGTGACTAGAGTGGGTCAACATAGAGTGGGTTTTTGGTAATTTATGGCCCGGAGTGACCCGGACGGGTTAGTGGTTGAACCGGTCGACTGGTTTATGTCGACCCATTTTGACCTGGTTTAGTTTTTTTTTTAAGTTTTTTTAACCCTAAATCCTTAACTCACTTTCCAATGTCTCAAAATCTTTAATTTGGTTTGATTGTTAAACTATGAAAATTGTTGTTTGATGTTTGAATTTTTTTATTTTTTTTGGTATTGTATGTTATGTTAAACTTGATTAATATGTTCGGATTGATGATATTGTGGGTTTATGTTTTTTTGTTATTGTAGATAATGTTTTTCTTTATTTTTTACAACATATATATATATTTATAGACACATATACATATATATAAAAATTTGAAAACCGGGTTGACCCGTGACCCGATGAGTAGACCGGTTCAACAAAAAAACCAGGTTTTAAAACATTGTATAAATGTATGACCTTTGTTAAAAACTGTAATTAATTGTTATTACATATCTGATGTATAGAAAGGAAAGGATCCAAATAACAACCAAGAAATAAAATTAAAGAAAAGGAAAACGAACACGAATAAACTTATAAATCATATGAATTACATTCATACTTCATACATAGGTTTTTATTAATAAAAAAAGTGACAATTATGTTTGGCAACGGTGTTTCTTTTAGCCTTTATGAGCATATATTGTTTGGATACGACAGTTTGAACTTTTTATTTAAAATCGAAATGTTCAGTAAATTATATTTGTAGCATGTGTGATATAGCTAAAAATTAGGGATTTCACACCTACGGTTTATTCATTATGAGTTTGGTTCCTCCTGACTTGAATTTCTTATGTCGTTGGTCCCTCCGTCACTTACATTAGATATCAGCCATTTATTTTCTTTTTCTCTTCAATCTAATATCTAAGGAAGTGTTTGTTTTAGCTTATTAAGGGTTGGTTTCCAGACTTATTTTTTACTAGCTAGTTTTTTCGACTTATTTTTTAACATAGGAGTTTATTATGAATTATAATAAGAAAATAAGCTGCATACATGAAAACTAAGCCAAAAATGAGCTTATAGAAAATAAGAAATTGATAAGCTATATGTGCCACCGCATCCTTCATTCTCGCTATCAGAAACCAAACCAAACCAGACCAGACCTCTACATTGTCTCTCTATATTCATATGCATGTGTGCGTAAACTATATTAATGTCCAGAAGGGTGAGAGATCTAGTTCTTTCTTATTACTGTAACAATTAAATATGTTAAAAAACTATTATAAATCTTAATTAAATCAAATAAACTTCATCCTCAAAGAATTATACAAATTCCTCCTCTTGCATAATGTGTGTATGTATCTAAATTTGCAAATATATTAATGCATATATAAGAGACTTAGAGACATTTTGATGGAGATAATTTATAAAAATATATAACTAATTCAATATTTTCAAACAATCTATGCCATAATATTAAAATGTTTCTAACATGAAATTTATGAAAAATATTTTTTTTATTTTAATTATTTTACATAATAATACATTATAGTTATAGTTATAATATTAATATAGCTAGGAAAAGGAATTTTGCTAAGACTAAGAGCATCCAACCCATAACTTCTCATTGACACGTCAGCGTTACATCATTTTTCTCTTCTCTCCCACGCCATCACACTACTATCACTCTAATCTCATATTCATTCCCCTCCAACCACCCATCTTTTAAAAAAAGAAATATATATATATATATAGGAAGCGCTTTAAACAAGAACTGTTTTTCGTACGAGAACTGCGAGAACTGTTTCTAACATCATTAATGACTAATTAATAGGGGTATTTTGGTCATTTATATACTTACCCTACCGTGAATTACGTTTGGATGAGCCGTCATTAATTTGCGATATTTGATTTGCCCAAAACACCCCTCGTTAATGCGTCATTAATGAGCTATTGATGAACCAATTATTAGTAATTAATGAGCCAATCATTAGCCGTCAAAATTATTAGCCATTGATTTATTTTAATCAAAGGCTAAGATTGGTTCTCGCAGTTCCCATACGAAAAATAGTTTTCGTTTAAACCATCCCGTATATATATATATATATATATATATATACACACACACACACACACACACATCAATAGTCCGATGGGGAGGAAGAAAAAAAGAAAAAAAAAACTCAGCATGAATGTACACCGGCCAAGACTCTCAAACTAAGTTTGAGAGGGTGAGGGCGATGGTGTTTCTTTGCTTCACGCTCCAACCAGCACCCCACCAGCTGGTTGGATGCTCTCGGTCTAACTATATTACATATGTAATGTAGGTCCTCCCATAGTTATTGTTAATTTTATTGTGTGGGAAATAATTTCCGTGAGTGTTGTGACATGATCTACATGTCGAGCGGAAACAATTTGAGTTCTGTACAAACAATTATGGGCCCTTGACTTCTATCACACATTATCATGTGACACTATTTATTTATTTTATTATTAATCTTATATATACATGTTGATCGACACTTTTATTTAATGGTGATATCGACTTTGATTTTTTGATTAATTTATTGTTATTCTACCTTATAATCGATCGTTAAAACTATCATTCATATAAGGGAATAATTTAGCTATACTATTATGTATCAAGTTAGCTACATGCCTACATAATACACATATAAATACTTTGTGAGGTCACTATGGTGCATAGTATATAAGCAGGGTCCACTAAGTGTTGTGTGTGCATCATATAGCTAACTGGCTACATAATGTGTGCATCATTTTATTTTTTATTTTAACTTCTAATAAAATTTTCAGTTTTCATCTTTTAATTTATATAAATTATATTTGACCTTGTAACATTACATATATTATTATTTAAATTTTTCAAATTTTCTATTAAAACTAAAATAAAACAGTAGTGCTGGTTATAACGAAATGTATATAAATATATATGTTTTTATTTTGTATGTATCTTATTTTAAAATCTAATTTTTGAAAGGTAGCATGTCAAAAGGGTAAGATTTGAATGACATATGTAGTCATGTGTTACATATCGATAGTATTAAGAGAGATAGTTCAAGCTTCGCACCTGGATATTAAAACTGTTGATTCGATTCATCGACACCATCGTTGCAAACAGCAACATCTCAAAGTGAGGGTATATAAACCCTTGTATCAATCAATTAGTTAATAAAAGTTATCATTTATCTTTATATTTAATAAAAAAGATTTTTTTGATGATGTGACACTATTACACAAAATTAGGGGTATTGGGTTTACACCTAACAACAAATTAGGGGTAATTAAAGATGTTTTACACTTATAAATTTACCAATTTACTTGAGGATATTAACTCATGATTATGACTATTGATTTTCTCGCTTTTATGACATAATTTATCATGATTTTTGGTTCTTAAATAGAGGAGGCTAACATCTAACAAATTTTAAGGGTGTAAAAGCATATGCTCAGAGTATTTATATATGCTTTACTAACTTAGCAGCGGCGATGAATAGAAAGAAAAGATGGTGAGTTTTTGTGGTGTCATGGGATAGAAATGATGGAGAAGACGGAGACAGTTGAAAATGGTATCCGACATAGTAAATGGTGTGTTACAGTAATGTTGATGTAATTTAGCTAGTACTACTCATCATATTTACATTATATTAAAGTATAATAAATATT
>JAUEJL010100271.1:0-13314 GCA_032274825.1 Drosophyllum lusitanicum
CCCACCACCACCAAAGCTTTAGATGTTATATGCCGACACAATGGCTCGCTCATGTCGTCATTGTCGTTGTGGTGGAGGCGCAAAGGGGTTGACAAGCATGGTGTGTGTGTGCGTGTGTGTGTTTAATCGATTGATTTTTATTTTTATTGTTTTTAAATGGATTGAATTTTTGCTATATTTGGTCGTTCTTCACATCTTCTTAGAGTTCAAGCCATTTCATAATTACTAGCTTAGCATCCTGAGTATAAACACGGAAATCGTTAAATTAAGTAAAGTTTAAATGTTTATAATGTTAAAGAGTATTAATATATGAGAATAACTTAGCTACACCATCATGTAGCTAACTGGCGATGCACACACAAACACTTGGTGGTAGGCCCTACTTATACATTATGCCCCATAATGAACCCACCAAGTGTTTGTGTGTGCAACATGTAGCTTACTGGCTACATGATTGGTGATGGAGGTTCATACGAAAAGTGTTTTATTTACAAAAGGTGCGAGAAACAGTTATGGCCTTTAGATGATTTGATTGATGGTTCTTATTACTCATGACATTATTGTAAATAAAACCAAATTACATGGTTTTAGTTTAAATAAAAAGGATATATAATAGGTTGTTTTTTTATGTGTACTTAGAATAGGTAGTTTTTTTATTGTATATTGATAAACATGGATGAAATTAATTTTTTAATGTTATTCATCTTCTTTGCCGGTTGCCTTATTCATATGAAGCCATCATTTCTTTGTCAATTGCCCTGTTCATCAGAAGCCATCTTCTTTGTCGATCGCCTTATTTAATTATAAGTTTTTGGTAATATTGTTCATCTATGAACAAAGTTCTTAATTTTTATTGTTATATATCCTTGTTCATCAATGAAAAGTAAGACGTTTTTTGAAAAGATGGTCTTCTGTTTTGTTCATTAATAAACTTCTAAGAGAATCGGTTTTTAGTAAGTTTATTCATTTAAGTCCATAGTTTGTTCACTACTGAACTTCTGTAATGATGAAAAGACTAACAGAATTAGCTATGCTCAGTATTGAATATTGTAAAGTTTATTTTAAAATTTATATACTTTTCGTTATGTTCATTATTGAACACAAAATGATGAAAAACTCTTAAGATTTTAGGCATGTTCACCGTGAACTCCGTAAAATATAACTTACTAATAATTATTTTTAATTTATTTTGTTTTTTATTCAAATTTAGATGTGAGAAAAATAGGAGAGAGATAGATTGGAGAGAGAGAAAAGTTTTGGTTTACCATTATGTCGTTTTAAATTACAAAAAATAAAAAATATGATTAATCTAGACCACTAGATCAAATTCAAATAAGTGGCTGAGATTGCTTCTCATATTTTTCACAAATAAAACACTTTTCGCATTAACCCTCCCATATATATATAGGGTGAGGTTCAAGGGAGAACCCTTTAAAAATGCACGACAGTGAGAACCTGGGTAAATTTGTAATTTAGCATTTCTCCTTTACATTTATGTTCACCCATAACTATCCAAAAGTCAAGTTTACATCCTAAATCATAAAATCAAAATTATTTCTATAATATTACCAACTTAAAGATTTGTATGCATTGATGCATACAAATCACAACACTTTTGTATGCATTGATACATCAAGTATATAGTCAAACAAATGATTAAAACGTGACAATTTTTAAACATCCGATCAATAAAAACAAAGGTCCAAAAGAAATGTGACAATTTTTAAACCATCCGATCAATGAAATCAAAAGCTCAAAAATTTTCTCACTGTCGTGCATTTTAAAAATGTTCTCATTTGATCCTAACTATATATATATATATATATAGAGGAGATCTAAAATCAACTTGCCTTGATTAAATCAAATAATTAAAATTCAACATACCTTAATTAACCAAGATTAATCTCAGTCATTAAATAAAGATCATTCAAGGACTATAAACTGTTCTCCAAGTTCTCACATTATGAGGTGTTCTCATTTGATCCTACATATATATAGGGGAGAGATCTACTAAAAAGAGAAAAAAACTACAAAAAGTAAGGATAAATCTCAGCCATTCATTTTTTAAAATTTGTTCCTTAAAAAATGGTTTTTTTCTTTTTTTTATTAATTAGAAAAAAAGACGGTTAAGGGTATAATTGACCTTTAAAGTTTTAAAATATCATCTTCCTGATATGTAGGCATCGTAATACTGATGCAAAACAACAAATTCAGTAACTACTTTCGGTGCACAACCATCAAATTTGATGCAAAGCAATCGAATTTGATACACAACAATTGATGCACAATACGAATCATCAATTGTAAAATTGATGCACATCAAGAAATCATCGATTATAAATTCAAAATCTGACTAAAATTGATTCACAACTGTAAAATACAAGTGAATTAGATTCATAAACTTGAATATGATGAACAATCACCATCAAAAAAACTAATGAATAAGAATAAATATAGATTAAAAAAGATGAATAACACAAGATCCATCAATTGAGTCCATAGGGTTATTCTCCATTGTCCCACGATCATTTAGCACCAAACCATGACACTTAACTCCCACTGTCGAGGGAGAATTTGAAGAAAGAAGTTCTGATGTCGGGACTGTCGACGCAACGCAGGGGTTTGACCCTCCAAAATCTTTTTTCGGCTTATCCAATGTCGAACCAGAGACCATGGTTGCGTTGCTTGGACAATTTCTAGTCGATTCATGTGCATCTCCACCTCCAACACCGCCGACAACCACCTAAATTGAGGGTTGCGGCGGCCGGCCCCTAGTATTCCCAGTTTTGTGTTTTGCACGATTTCGAGTTAATTGAGGATCCAATGGACAATCAGGCTTCCATAATAAGGATAAGGAGGGGATACCGACCTCCCCCACCAAGAATGGTGATTATCCAATGGTGGATCTCGCTGGAATTTAAGAAACGGTCGGCCAAAAACCCTAATTCTCGAGAGAGAGTTCTAGAGAGAGAAAATTCGAAGAGAGAGAAAACATTTTACGAGGCTGCGATGTTAAATGAAAGAGAAATAGGGTATATGTTAATCTGCACAAAGAATACGTGGGAGAGAGAAAAAAAATTAAAAAGTCCCTATTTTACTCTTTTGTTAGTTATGACATGTGTCTTCTCCAGATTTCTCCTTACCCTTTTTACCTTAAATCTCTTTTTATTTGATCCCTATTTTATATATATATATATATATATATATATATATATATTCTGCAAGTCAATACTTGTTTGTCATTATTCAATACAAAAGTAACGAGTTCAAAAGATCATGAAATGGTGGAAAAATCTGAAAACAACAACGGATTGAGGCTTAATTACCTCTTATACAGGTTATAGGTACGAAAATGGTCATACTAAAACGTTTTTTACTATTTGAATGAGCGTGCGTATAAAAACAACTTCACGTAGCATATTGATACATTGGTTAAACGTTATAGCCTTATGTAACTTTAACCGGCCCTTTAAAAATTTATCACTAAATAACTTTGATTTTTTATATTATATAGAAAACCAAAAACACTTTTATACATTTTAAACGGGTACGTGAAATTTACCTTGTAGGGATTAAATTTCCTTGATCTATGATATTGAGGAACGTACTGACGAGTTCTTTTATAATTTCATCATCATCGATACTGTCTAATTGTCATGGATACTATATATGTTCGCTTTTGTCTTGTGTTGTTAACATTTTACTTTCTGACCACACATTAAGGTATAATTGAGAGTATTTCCTCCTGCGGAGTGTGCTATGTACTTCGTTTAGCCTAGGGGTTTGAGTTTTTATAGTTTAGAAAGTTCCGTAAAACATTTTGTGTCTGAATCTGAATATCATATCTAGGCAATAAATGTAGTTTCAATATTTGAATCGCATTCATATTTGATTGTTTGTTTTTATAAAAGGTGGGAATGTTTGTAAATATTTGGTTTGTGATATATGATATTCATCAAAGTTTAAATGCAATCAACATCATCCAACCTTTAATGCATGCAATCAAGATTAGAATACAATAATGGCAAGAAGAGCTCGAAAGACTTATTGTGGTGTATTGGGGTCGCTAACAACTGTGAGTACGACAATGAAGGTCGGAGAGTGAGTACGGCGGTATGTGTCGATGAATGTAAGGCGGTGATAGGCTGAGAGTATGAGAACAACGAAAAAGGTCAGAGAGTGTGAGTAGGGCGGCTACGTTCAATGAATTTGAGTCGGAAACAGTGAAGGTGTAAAGATTGAGATTTATTACTGATGTTTTCCTAAACTTTGACATTATATAACTTTAAGAGAGATTTTCAATGGTAAATATATCTCTTATTCATCTAGAGATCGATTTTAATAAGTTTTCTAATAACAAACATCATTTACATCTTAAAAGGTATTAATGAATTAGATTAAGATGTAATAACAAATTTGTAGGAAAAAAAAAAGAACAACCTCTTAAATTAATAAGACTCGTTTGACTATCATAAAATAAAAACTATTTCAAGTGAAGTTTAAAAAGCGTTTACCGTAACATTTTAACTAGTTTTGCCAAATGTAGCTTAAAATGAAATCGGATGATGTTAAAGTCAGATCTTAAAGATTTTGAACAAATATTCATTTTTAACTTGTATATAATAAGAAAGGAATGTCAATTTTTTTTTGGAATAAAAAAAGGTTTAGTTCACCAAAGTGTATCCAACTTGTCATGTTTTAATATTGTGTGTCTCGAATTTTAAAAGTTTCTATTGTGTGTATCTAACTTTTAATTTGTCACTGTTATGTGTATTTTGGTTACATAAAAAAGAAAAAAATGTATAAGTTTAGTACATACAATAGAAAGTTTAATACACATAATAGCGCCAAATTAAATATTTAATACATATAATAGAAAATTCTAAAGTTTAATACACACAATAACAAAACGTGACAAGTTAGATACATTTTTATGAACTAAACCTGAAAAAAAAAAACATATCCTAAGTTTTGGTTTCCTGGAGAAAAAACAAGACAAAGAGTTACCTAAAGGAGAGAAGTATACAAATTGGTTAATAAGGAAAACATTAAAATGCAATTTAAAAAACAAAGGAAAAATGCAACCATCATCTCCCCACTACTGTCTGAAGACTAAACAATAATACAAAACCAACAAAATAAATAAAGAAATAAAGAAATGACTACTAGAAAATGGTAGTGCTTGAAAATACGATACAAGAACAGAACAGAACCTTTGCTAACCAAGAACAGAACAACTCAAAACTAACTCTTGGAGAAAACTCCCTTCAAGACTGCTACCGACCAATTGAAGATTGTAACCGTGAAGACTGCTACTAAAGTCGACACCCCTTTTAACTCATGTTTCACTTCAGACCTTGAAAGCCACAATAAGTTCCACTTTAGCCCTCCAAGTTAAATCCAGCTTCTCAACTACTCTTCCACTTGAACCTGCTTATACCTACAAATACCTCAATTCACACTAAGAAATACGGAATAATAGCGTTCCATACTTATGATTACATTTTCAACATCCTCCCTTAATCTAAGCATGGAACAATTCAACCAAACCTAAACTATTGCTCGATCGTTCATGTAAGCCAATCTCAAAATGTTTAGTTATATCATGGAAAACAGGGTTGGCTGCAATTTGAATCGCAGAGTTGTTATCACAAAACATTTTTACCGGAACTAAATTATTTATACCAAAATCAGTCAGCAATTTTAAAACCCAAAGTACTTTACAAGTTACAGCAGCCAATGCTCTATATTCTACCTTTAGAGACAGTAGGCTGTTTTTTACTTATCCAAAAAATCAATGAACCACCAAGCTAAACAAACAAAAACCAGTTATAGACTTCCTAGACGTAAAACTTTTGCCCGAATCAAAATCAACAAATGCAGATAAGCACAGAGAATTACCTTTTGTAAACAAGACTCCCTTACCTGGGCTACCCTTCGGATAACGTAAAACTCTCATTACTAACTTCAAATGAGACTACTTTGGAGCGTGCATAAACTGACTTAATACATGAACTATATACACAATATCAGGTCTTGTTAACGTAAGATAAATCAATTTACCTACTAACCTTTGATACTTGGTAATATTTGAAAGAGGTAAGTCAATCCCATGTTTGAACTCATGACTCTCAAAAACAACATTAGACTCTAAAGGAGTTTTTGCTGGTTTACACCCTAACAACCCAAACTCAGCAAGCAAATATAAACAATACTTCCTTTGAGATAGACACAAACCAGAACCAGTTTCTAAAACTTCTATTCCTAAAAAATATTTTAACTCCCCCAAATCTTTTATTAAGAACTTTAAACTGAAAGAAAGTTTACACTTGTTAATTTCTTCCAAATTAGTATCAGTTATCACAATATCATCAACATAAACTAGAAGATAATTTTTAGATTTTATGAACAAGGAATAATCATTCTTACTTTGGACAAAACCATCTTCAAGAAGAGAAGACATTAATTTTTCATTCCACATTCTTGGATCTTGAACCTATGCCAGTGCGGACGGACTGTGAGACTTAGTAGTCGTCGGGCATGCATGTGGTGCCAGTGCGGACGGACCTTTGAACCGTTGTGGTTTCCGGGCATGCATATGGTTGGGGTAGTAATGTCAAAAGATGGTTAGACCCCAAAAAAGAGTGATGGTAATGATGATAACTAGAGATGTATAATGATGCATGATGATGAGTAAACGATGTCAAGGATGTTAACGATGCTATATAATGTAACTAATGACAATTAATTATGATACTTGACCATGCGGGCTTTATGATGATATGTTGGTGGGTCAAGTTACGGATTGTGTATTATTATATAACTTAAACCCGTCTTTTATATTCTAATGTATGGTTCTGTTACCTATGCTGACTCACGAGGCGTAAGCTGACACTTATTTCTTGAAATGTGTCTCGTACTCGTGCAGGTACTTTAGGAGTGGAGGCCTGGTGAGCGTGGATGCTGCTGGGTAGTGATAGTATTATGATTGCTTTAACTTTATGCCGACTTGTGGTTGTTTTTATAAATGAATGTTTAAAATGAATTAATGACGTTTTAATTATGTGGTAATGTAGTTGTTTGAGATGACATATGTAATGGTTGTTTTTATTAACATTTAATGATGATAATTAATATTCCATTGCGATTTAAAAAAAATTAAGTGTGAATTTTCGAAACCACAGCGTTACAACTGCCCTCCAAATACAGATGTTGATTTTTAGCGGAACACATGTATTCCAAAAAAAAATACATTATAAGTCGACGTAGGTAGAATTTTTTTCTGATCAAAGCAGAAAGTTTCTTGATAGATACTGAGTCATCCCCCCGTAAAGCAAAGACCCACTTATCTGTTTTAGAGGGTTTTAGCTTTACGAATCTGACCAAGCCTAGTAGCCCTTGTAAATCATACTAAGCCCGACGATGAGGTTGAAAGTGCCACTTCCAAGAGCCAATATTCACTCCATCTATCACTTCACAACTATCCTTTACGATACAATCTTTTTCCAAATCAAGTGCAAAAAAACAAGGAAAACGATCTTTTAAAAGTGCTCCTGGCCACACCAAGGGTCTAGCCAGAATCTAGTATGATTACCGTTGCCAATGCTTTTTGTGAAAGATCTAACAAAAGGGACTCCAATATTATCAATCTGTTTGTAGTACTTTACAATATTTAACCAAGAGGTAGATTTTTGATAATAGGCAGTAGTAGTGCTAAAACCACCATCGAGGCCATAGAGATGACAAATAACTTTCCGCCACAAAGAAGTTGTTGAGAGAAGGAATTTCCATCTCCATTTTCCCAATAATGCAAGTTTGATCCCTCTAGACTCCCCAAACTTGCTATCGATTTGCACCTGTTACATTTTACCCAACAAATTCGTTTTTCGTTTTCTTGAAAACCCCCAAAAAATGGCCTTCTCAGTGCTAAAATTAAATTTTAATTTATAACATATGTTTTAAAGCTATATAAGGGGAGAGATTTTATATCTTTCTACTAATCCTCACACTTATTTGATCATAACAGGTGGTAAAATCAAGAGATAAGATTAAGAAAGAGAATTAATAGATTACACATGACAATTATTAAGTAGGTAGAAGAATGTAGTGGAACAATAAAAGGAAATGAAATATAATTTTTCACTTGTAACTTTTAAGCATACATACTATGATTACCATACCACGGTCCAAATGATAAACCGTGTGATTGAACCACCTTAATATGAGTAACGGTGGCGGAGAGTCGGAGACTTGTTTCCTTTAATCTTCTTTTGTTGTTTTGTGTGATGGGGTAGTATAGTTCGAACCAGTCTAGTAAGTATATGATAACTAAAAAAATTATTTTTTAATATATAATATAACACTTTTAAAGCTAATATACAAGGTACTCACCCTGACAGAATAATACTACGGTAGCACAGTATAAGAATTAAATATGATAACCTAATAGAATATGAGCTCCCTTACAAAGTAAAAACCTTGATATTTACGAATGTAAATAATAAAAAAAATAATAAAAGATAACTTTCTCCCTTACAAAATATTTGTTTAAGCAAAGTAGCAGGTACGGACCCACTACACTAATTTTGGAATCTCTAAACTGCCCGTAAATTACTGACACCTGCCCGTTTGACAGACTTTTACCCCTCCATAGTCCCCACCTGCCCGTCCGCCACCTTCCTCCGCCTTTGGCCCGTGTGTCCCCATTTATCTCTTCTCTACTCTACTCTTAAATATGACGCCATTTTAATACTTTCTCCATTCACCACCACCACCGACTCCTCTCGCCCTCTCTCGGTGGTTGATGTTTCCGGCCAACCTCCGCCCTTAACAACCAAGATGGGGCAGGGTCTTAGTTGCAGATTACAAGACGAACATGGTTTGTTCACGGCGATACAGTCTGGGGATTTGGAGATTGTGAAGACTTCTCTGGAGAAAGATCCCAATCTAATTCAACTAACTACTTATGATCGCCATTCTGCTCTTCACATAGCTGCTGCCAATGGCCAGATCGAGGTTCCTATTTTACGATTTCTTATTTTCTGTGATACAAATTATTCGATTCTTTTTATGAGATTTGATCGGTTTGATTGATGGGTGCTTTTGATTTTGTTTGTTTGTGTCTTATATTATCTGGGATTTCAACCAGATTGTTTCTATGCTTTTGGAAAATCGATCAGTCAATCCTGATTCTCTGAATCGTCATAAACAGGTGTGTTCAGAGTTCTTGTCTCGTCAATTAATTTTAAGTTTCTATAAAAAACAAAATTTACACATTCTCTTCACTTCCTTTAGAAGTTTACTGATTTTGTGCAATTTGATTAATGTGTATCAGACTCCATTGATGTTAGCTGCAATGCACGGGAAGATCTCTTGTGTTGAAAAGCTTATTGAAGCTGGGGCTAATGTACGTCAATTAAGATATATCCAATTCGATAATGATTTGGTTCGAAATTGATTGAAATTACTGACGATATTGTTCAAAATCTACAGATTTTAATGTTTGATTCACTAAATGGAAGAACATGCTTGCACTATGCTGCTTATTACGGCCACTCTGATTGTCTACAAACCATTCTTTCCTCTGCCCGGACCTCCGACGTTGCCATTTCTTGGTGGGTCTCTGCCCCCCTTTCCCATTATGTACTCATTCCTTATTATCAAATCAAATTTCCCCCCAAATTAAAGCTTCAAAATTCTTACAACTGATCTGGGGTTTTCAAATTTCAGGGGTTTCTCTCGATTTGTGAATATAAGAGATGGTAAAGGGGCAACACCATTGCACTTGGCCTCCCGTCAAAGACGTCCTCAATGTGTTCATATACTTCTGGACAATGGCGCCCTTGTTTGTGCCTCCACCGGTGGATACGGGTACTGATTATTTCAAGAAATCAATTTATAATTTATATATGTTGTACATTTTTTCATGTTTGGTAAATATATCTTGTATTGAAGTCTTCCTGGTAGCACTCCACTTCATTTGGCTGCAAGAGGGGGTTCGATTGATTGCATCCGAGAATTATTAGCATGGGGTGCTGATCGACTTCATAGAGATGCATCTGAGTATGCTTTTTTCATAAAGATATAACAATTACTTTGGTTCATAATCTTTAATCTGCTACTGATTTTTTATAAATTAATACAGGAGAATCCCGTATACAGTTGCTTTAAAACATAAACACGGCGCTTGTGCAGCTTTGCTAAACCCTTCAGCAGCAGAACCATTAGTGTGGCCATCACCTTTGAAATTTATTAGTGAGCTCAATAAAGATGCAAAAGCTTTGTTAGAGCAGGCTCTAATGGAGGTTAATAGGGAAAGAGAGAACAACATATTAAAGGGTTCGGGCTACTCGGTGTCATCTCCATCACATTCTGATACTACTGGTATTGATGATAATATCTCTGAGGTAATTCATATATACAAAAGAATATTTGTTTTAAAAATCTTGTGGATGTGAATTCTGAAACTGATTATCAGATTGTTGTGACTTAAGTCATAATAATCAGTTTTTTTAATGTTTTTGATCTTATTTGCCCCTTCTTTAAACTAATCTAAAGTTGTCAATCACTTAAGAGAGTAATTAACTTGTTATAACCTCAAAAATCGAAATAGTATTCAAATACGGCCTTCTACAACGTGTATTACTGTAGTGATTATCTTATTCTGATATTTTATATCACATAATTACTTTCAAATAGAGCATCCAAACAACCCCTAGATGGTCAAGAACAAGAGACGTTAAACAGATGCAGAAAAACAAAAGAATGGAAAGTTTTAAATAGATCCAAAAGCATTTTGGACTGTTACATGTTGAAATGGTCATATTTGGTGACTTTTGACTTTGATTAGTAGATATTTTTGTTGACTTTTCTGAACATATGTTTACGTCTAATATGAATTATTTTATTGAACAGATAATCTTCCACAACTAACTTTAAATTATTCTTTTTGCAGGCTAGCGATTCTCAATTATGTTGCATATGTTTTGACCAACTATGCGCGATTGAGGTTCAAGATTGTGGTCATCAAATGTGTGCTCAATGCACACTCGCGTTGTGCTGTCACAACAAGCCCAACCCAACAACCGCAGCCCTAACTGCACCCATCTGTCCCTTTTGCCGAAGCAATATAGCACGGCTTACAGTCGTGAAAGTCAAAGTCAACTCTGCTGACCAAGAACTCGACTTTTATTCGTCTCCTAAGCAGCGAAAATCAAGAAAGTCAATGAATCTGACTGAGGGAAGCAGTAGCTTTAGAGGGTTATCGACTGTACCCTCGTTTGGGAGAACGGTGGGCCGAGGTTCGGGTCGGATCTCTGATGACCATGAATGTGATAAACCATGAAAAAGGATCCGGTGAAGAATGGTCCGGGCCCGATTGGGCATTGTGTATAGAAAGATCATGTCTTCAGATCTGTTTATGTGGGGCAATAAGCAAAAGAATTGGTGAGTATTGTTTGTTGTGTTAAATTACTTAAAGTTGAAGGAGTAAAAAAGCTTCCATGGGAGTCTTTCTTTAGTTGTTTAAAAAAATATATTTTTTTCACTTTCTTTTTGGTTACCCAGGCGGCAGGGCTAGAAAATTCAAAATTCATCTATGTAATGCTTTAGTGAAAAAATGGTGAGTGGTTAATTGAACCCCACCTTTTGATTTGTATTTCTGTGGCTATGGAGTGTGGCAGTTTATATAATAAAGTAGTTTTGATTCCTCATCAATGTATATATCTACTTTATACCTACAAATACAATTTATTTCGTTTGGAGCGATTCAGTTGTCCTTTTTGTTTGTTACAAAACACGATTAAATAGCTTGTAGTCTAACAGTATTTTAGATGTTTTTTAAGGTTGTAGGTTTAATTCTCCTAGTGAAGAAATGTGTAGATCCAAAACTTAGGAGTTGAATTAAAGTGTGTGTTTTATGTATTCAAATTTAGTTATTTTTGTTTATTATGTTAATGGAAAGATGACAAAAGATATTAATTAATAGAAAATTGGTATATCCTCCTAATTTTTTCTTCTATTCGCTACAAGATAACATTGGAGTCTACTAATTCTCTTTCCTCATCCTCTACATTGATTTTGACACTTATATCGATCTTGTGAGTAGGAGGATAAGTAGAAGGTAAAATATGAGAATATATCATCTCTTATAAATATTATAATAGTAAGATGAGAAAGGTAGATACAACTACAAAAGTAAGGGTGCAGTAACTACGTATTCTATAATGATCAATCCATTTTTTTACGAAAGGCCAAAGGCCAAAGTTTTATTCAACCATATCACTCCTCACAAGCGAGGTAATTTGAACAGGAAAGTTTACATCCCAAAAGAAACTAGCGCAAGAAACAAAAGCCATTTTTGCAACTTCATGAGCTACAGCATTACAACCTCGAGCAGTCCACTGAAAAGAGATATTCACTTGGGATGCAAAAGACTGGATATCTTCGACTAAAGTTGCCAAACTCCATGGAGGAACCGATTCTGAAGACGATAAGAGTATCGCAACTTTCGAGTCGAACTCAACAATAGCATTTTGTAGACGAAATTTAGATGCAAAACAACATGCATATATGATAGCCATAAGCTCAGCCGCTAAAGGGGAGGAAGCAGAAGACGATCATACCATGATTATCACGATCAATAACACCAACAGCCATGGATGGAGCCTTAAACGATGCGTCACAGTTAAGCTTCACAATACCATTAGCTGGGAGGGGGGGGGGGGATTTCCACTTATGTGAACTCGTAGCTGGGACATCGTTAGGGCCTTGGCTAGGAGCCGGTCGCAACTATAGATGGGTGGAGAGCATCATCAAAATCACTTCTAAAACTAAAGCAAGCAACAAGAACTTGTGAAGGGCAGGGTCGTACTCCATCAAAGACAAAAACATTCCAACTTTTCCATATTTGCCATGCAACATTAACCACATTAGAGTATGTTCTTCGACGGTCTTCCTTAGAAGAGAAAGGAACCAACAGGCATTGGAGCCAAGATGTAAGGGAGCAATCAATAGAGTCAACACGCAAAGATAAAACCGAGCCAAACCAAACAGCTTTAGTCCACGGGCATGTAATAAGCATGTGTTCCACGGTCTCTGGCTCAACAAGACAAAGAGTACAAATTGAAAAGGACACACTTCCTACGGAAAAGATTCTCCTTTGTAGCAAAGGCATTTTGACAGGCACGCCGCTAGAAAATTTTGACCTTAGGAACAGTATTTAAATGCTGATATTGCCTATTTTATATAGATTATTATTCACCAATATCATATATTTCTTTACCAAAAGTGATAAATTGAGTCTAAACATGTTAT
>JAUEJL010100282.1:0-13312 GCA_032274825.1 Drosophyllum lusitanicum
CCATTATTTTTTATGACAAAAATACAAAACGGTAGGCTAGAGTTATATTTAATACACAAATTGAGCCTAATGGTACACACCTCTTGGCCTCCATCAATTCATAACTTGTGAATTCATTTTTAACATATTTTATAGCCCCACATGAAATAAACAATCAAGTGTTCAACATTTACAATGACTCTAACAATGAATGAGATGACATAATAAGTAACAAAGTTCAAGCTTTTATAAAAATATAACTTACATGATACACCATAAATGAACAAATATTCAAATAATTAAATAATAAATATATAAAATAATTAAATAATAAATTATTATCGGTTCGGTTTGGTATTGGTTCGATTACGTGTACAAAACCGAAACCGACCCACAATCTATCGGTTAATGAAATTTTATAAACCGAACCGTCGGTTTTCATTTCGTTCGGTTTTAATGGTTCAGTTTTATCGGTTATGGTTTGGTTTTTGGTTAAGATGCTCACCCCTAGTACTAAATATATTACAAATTAATTTTTTTAGTTTGATTATACTAGTAACTTGAAAAATCCTTAAATGTTTATAAATTCGGATTAAATGTTATATATCAGGTCTGAGTTCTAGTTATATGCATTTTCTAATACTTAAATTAAAATGTGTTATATTTTAGGGTTTAGTTCACGAAAATACATTCAATTGGTCACGTTTTGCTATTGTGTGTATCGGACTTCAAGAACTTCTATTGTGTGTATCAAACATTTAATTTGTCTCTAGTGTGTGTATTAAACATTCTATTGTATGTACTAAACGTCTAAACTTATATATTTTTTCCTTTTTTATGTAACCAAAATACATACAATAACATCAAATTAAAAGTTTCATACACACAATAGAAACTTTTAAAGTTCCATACACACAATAGCAAAACATGACAAGTTGGATACATCTTGGTAAACTAAACCTTATATTTTATGATAGATGATTTAAAGTGTTATTTTTAATATGAATTCTTTTTCTTTCATTTTCAATGTCTCCTTCCACATAATGTACAAACTTTCATTACCAAATCTCATAGTTTCAGAAAACACGCTCACACACATGGTATCATTCTTCTCCAAGCATTATTGTCTTCTCTCCCTACCATTTCTTTTTTTTTTAATTCAGACCTCTTTTTTAAAAAATTCACATGTAATTTTGGGATTTTTCTTATATATTATTTCTAAGAAATATTCTAAAAAAACTAATCAGGTTATTTGGGTAAACCCGAACCCGAACAATTTTTCCCTAATTAGAATTCAGGTTGGTCTACTCATCCCAATTTAGACTCATTCACCCACTTAACCCCCAACCCTACTTGTCTTTTTCGGTTCGAGTTAATCGGGTTCGGACTTTTTTTACAACCCTAGTTGTAATTGTTTGAGAAGATGCATAAATAATTGTGCAGTTTGTACTACTTAAAATCAAGAAATTAAGACTTTTAAGAGACTGTGTGTTAAATGTATTATATATTAGTTTCCATAATTTCCTAGTGTGTTATAACTTCCCATGATTTTCTAGTGTGTTGTAATTGTTTGAACAAGATGCATAGATATTTGTACTACTTAAAATTAAGAGACTAAGACTTTTAAGAGAGTGTTAAATGCATTATATATTAGTATAGATATAGATTAATTATTAAAAATATTCAAAAACTAGACAAACAAGTGTTTATGGGCCTTGTCAATGTTGCCACCTCTAGACTTCACACCATGTGTAGGATTCTTAAGTGTAGCTAGTCAATCTAGGAGCATGAAAATGGAAGAACATTACATTGTTTTATACATAGATGATAGGGGTATCACAACTTATGCTGCTCTGTTTTATTTCTTTTCCTTCTTACTAGCATTGTGAAAATAAAGTTAAGACATGAACAATTACGAAGATGAGATTCATGCCCTTAACAATAGACAGTTCAAAGTACAGCATCAATAACCTAAAAGGTTTACCAGATATCTTGTTACTCTCTTGATCCTGTTTGATTTTTGAATTTCATGAATCATTTCTTATTTCATAGCATGTCTATGTTACTTATGTGAGTAAGAAATAAATATTTACCGAGGTTGCTTAGCTGATCCATTGCTGTCTGACCAACTGATCCTTCTAACTTTAACACACGCAAAATCCCTGCAGTTATTCGCCCCATGGAATCAACTTCTGACTTGCATAGTTGAGCAACATGTTGCAGTTCATCCTTGGTTACAACTGCCTCAACCTACAGGGTAGCAATCATCAGTATGTGTGTTGTCTCTGTGTATTGAAGGCATAGAAGCAAGTTAGATGTAATCACCGGATGTTTCACAGAGAATTTTAAACTTTCCACCACCCACTTTATCATCTCATTGGCACCATCGTCTTCATTTAACACTATGTCAGCTTCAAGATCTACCCCACCACGTGGGTCAACACTTTCCTTGTGCCCGTTTGCGGATGCAGTTACCTTATGTTGCCGGGGTTTCAATGTCTTCAAGCCTTCAACACCAACCTACAAGCACATAAAAGTATATTAGAAAATACTGGAATTCAGTCTCAAAGGGTTGTCTTGACATCGTATAATATTTCCATTTAATCAGTACAATTTTCATTTCCGCAGATCAAAAAATTAAGATTCTAATTGAGGTAGAAGTAGCAAGTTGTTGGATATTTTAGATGTTCATTAACGATACCAATGTCATGTCAAGTCTTCATCATATTAATATCTGTTGTTTTATGTGCTTTTAGCATGTAAGTATTTTCATGAACACTATAATTTATGCATAAACGAAAGCTAAATTATAATAGAAAAATATGCCCACCGTCACTGACTCAACAGGATACTTCAGTGCTCTGGGAAAATTCTTTTTGCCGTTCACCGATTTCTTTTTGGCGCTGTTTGCTTTAACTTTAAAACTGTCAAAAGTTGTGTGCCAGCACCTTTCCTCTCTGTAAGAATCATCTGAGCTGTAGAACCACCATCTTTCTGCCATCTCTGCACCCTCCAATGCAAATAACCAGTCCTTTAATACTAGTGATATATCCACATCATCTGGTGCACCCAAGTGCAGGTAACCACTATGCTTCTCCTCCATGCTGTCACCTGTGGAAAATAAATGGAAAATTTTGTTAGAGTAGGTAACTTATCTCTATCAATTGAATATATAGATGCATCAAACTAAAGATTAGAAGGGGTCAGATGGGTGGGTCGGGTAATGGGTCAAAACAACTGGGTCAACTTTTTGGTTAATTTATAATTATCTTATATTACAATAAAAATCTGAATTTACGAACAGAAACGATCCAGAGTAGATAGCTTACTTTTACTCTTTTTGACCTCTTTAACAAGCAGAGGTGAAGCTTTGAAAAGTTTTGACAATGGCCCTGCAGATAAATGCTCCAAACCCTTGGAGAGCCCAACCCCTGGGCCACCATCTGGTCCTAGAATTCCAAAACGGTGAAGCAAAGCTTCAGCATAATTCATTCCTCCTGCAAGCCGTACACCCGCAATACAAGCTGACACACTTAAACTATGACACTCTGTATCCTGTGCATTATAAGGAATAACATGCACCATACGTAAATTCAAAAACGGTTGACAATTCTTCCCATTTTGCACCCAAAAGACAGCTCTCAATTTAGGGTAGCCATTTGTAACAGGAAGAAAATCTTCAGTACCATTTGCATGTATTGAGGTTCTTTCAGTCTCTGCACAGTCCACCTGAACTCTTTCCCACCTTGCAGTTGATGAAATGGCCATAGCACCACCCAAGGTTCTATGAGTAACTTCCATGAACAGATCGTCCCCAACAAACTGAACAAGAGGCATCCCCTGAATATCCAAGGAAGAAGATTCTAGAAATGTTAGCTTTAGGTCCTTGACTGATAAACTAACAGCAGTATCACCAGGAACTTTTTCTATCAAACTTCCATCTGAAAGTTCATGCTTCACCGCCTTCTTTTGTTTACCTTTTCCAACAACCGACATCCTCTCGCTCACCGTACCAAAGTACGTATAAAGATCCAACACAAAAAACAATTGTTCAACAGAAGTGTTGGACACATATTGTTCACAAGCAACTCCTACTCTAACAATACCACCTGGAGGAGGGACATCGATTAACGGGCTCCCGTCCGCTGTTACCATTGCTACCTGAATGCAAACACCTTTCATCTCGACACATCTCCACAATTCTGAAGATTGTGAAAAAGAAGCATTAACTCCTTTCATGTTATTACACGTTTCTAGAGACATATTAAAAAGAGAAGCTCCACTTGTCCATTTTTTTTGGCTGGCATCAATGGGTTGTCCTTTCCAGAGACAGAAGCATGCAGGATCCTTTTCAAGATTGAGTAGCTTGAGCCTCAGAGAAGGGGAGTCATACAAGTATAGGTTCTCGATATGAAGCCTTGCTCCAGTGAAGGAGCTTTCGTTTTCAAGTGGAACGGTGATATCTAATCCTTTGACAGTGAGTTCAAGTGAGTTGATTGAGAAGTCTGTTGAAATATCACCAGGATTGACCAAAATTCCATCAGCTACTAAAGATGATATTCTTAAACAGGACTCTTCTTGAAGATGTACCTGTAAATGAATAATGGTATTTAAGAACTGACGTATTAAAGTTAAAACGATGTTAAATGGGTTTTATTAGAGGTGGTAAGTGGGCGGACCAACCGGGTTTGAGTAAAATGACAAAACGGATTCGGGTTGAAACTAGTCATTTTTCAGTACAGGTTTGGTTGGGTTGTCCTGCAAACCCTTTTTTCGCCATTTTTCATTAAATAACCAATGTGGTTAAATATGATCACAAAGAACATTACTATTACAAGAACAGTACTATTACAAAAATATTTTGAATCATTGAAGAAAACAATTTTAGGAGGTTGTATGCATTAAATAGATTTTGCCAACTTTCAACGCATTGCACCCATTGACCCCTTTCCCTTATAGCAAACACACAGATAAAACACAGCCCAAATGAAATAAACACAATACCATAAGAGGTTGGCAGTCAATGACAGTTTGTGAAGAAAAGGACGGTGGAGTAGGCGAGGGTACAAACTGAAGGCAATGGAGGGATATGAGTGGAGCACGGTCACTTAATTTCCATTGTTGATCCCCTAATGGATATATTGGAGGGCAGAAATCTTTTCCTGGTCAAATAATATATCGAAGAAATCAATATGAGGCCTATGTATATCAATAGCGAATACACCTGAGAATCAAAGTATACCAAAATCTGGAATTTGCAGTGGCTCCTCTGCAGCATCTTGCATTGATGGTTGTACTAATGCGCATGGTGGGCGAGAGGAAGTATCCCTGAATTTTATCACCGTCAAATCCCATTATCAATGTATAATATGACAACCATATGAAATTGCTATCAGAAAAAGAACAGTACATATATGCAGTCACCACAACTTCTTTTCATACTTTATTTAGTGCTTTCATGTTACAATGCCCACCACTTTAGGATTCTATATATAGAAACATCATACTCAGAAAAGGTATAATAAATAAACGCAAACAATGTATTAATCAATGACATGCTTGTGAGATAATGACTTGATTCTAAACTGAAAAGGAAAATGGTGCATGTTCCATGGCTTAAGCAATGTTAAAACAAGTCCATTAAGTCAAGGATAAACTTTAACTTTGATACTTCATAAACAAAAACCATTTTTGAGTGATTTATTGCTAATGGACCCATCTGTGCAGTTCAAGTGATACCTAAGAGATTTTTTGTAATTTACCTAACAATTTTCTCAGTCACAGTTCTAGTTTACTCTGCAAAGTCATGCAACTTAGGGACATCAAACAGAAAAGTAGAATTTCCAGTCCCAGAGGGATAAAGTTATTATAAACCCGAAGATAGTGCAAATATACAAAAGCTGCATAACATCTAAAACATCAATAATGCTTGGTAGGACATGCCAGACTGTAACTAACAACAGCATAAAACAGCATGAGAATGTAATGATGTCTGTAAAGGAGATGTGAATGCAGTATACCGCAAAAACAGTCCACCTATCATCACCCGAGTTAAGCATTTGGTGATTTCCCCATCAGAAAGACTTGCCTGCAAGACCGAATAGAACACAGATTGTGAATCTGGAAGACAGATTTTCTTTCACTTATACAAAGAAAATAGGCTGGACAGCAAGACAGTCTAGGAAAGAACTAAACAAACAGCAATAAATAGTAGTTTTTTTAAGTGTCATGGAAATATACCCGAGAAAAGAGAAGTGATTGCATCAAAAGTTCCAACTGGAAATCTGCAAGTATAATTAGAAATTTTACCAGCTATTGATAACAATGTACATCCTTTTCTATTTGAATTGAGAATTATCATACAATTTCCTAGCTAAAAATGACACTTCATGAGAGGAAAAGGTAAAAAACAATTCCTCAAACCAAAAGATGGGGCACATAAATACAAACCAGTATCCTTGATGCAGAAAAATATATGGTCCACCATAATGGAGACAAGTGTACGCCCTGCAGCTTCTGCTGATCGCTGCCAGAAAAGGGAGTTGCTTATAGCCTACCCATGTAATAGTGCCTCAACAATTTCAATATTAAGTGACAAAAAAAAGGAAATGGAACCTCTTGAGCATTTGGATTTACATCGCCTCTATTTAGACAGACATACAATCCCGTAAAGAAGCGAAGAAGAGCTCGTAGTCCTGCTCAAAATTATATCATTGTAATGCAAAATGGTTCAAAACACAGTTTATAAGCAACGATGCAACAAAAGAGAACCTCTACTGACCTGGTTCACTCAAAGCTGGGCACACCGCTTCAGTAATATGTAACTGGAGTTCCAACCCTAGTGGACTATTAAGCTCAGTCCTTTGTATCGTAATCTGATTATAGAATCAAGATTAAGTAATATGCAATTTAGATAATCATTTCAGCTACGCTAAAGTTTACAGACAATCAATTAAGAGGATTTAGTTTGTATTACATAAGCTTCTCCAGATATTCCTTCAAGGAACCGCTCCCCACCAAAGAATACACGCTTTGCACCATCGTCATCCTTGAATGTACCTTCAGAGAATGCTGCAAACATGTCAGGATGCGGCAGGAGGTCGATCGATAGATGCTCCCATTCAAGTTTCTGCCAACCAAAAATTATAGTATTATAAGTAACATGTAATTGAAATCAATGCAAATAGGTAGCAATGTAGCATGAAACACAAGAATTAGAGAACATGACTTGATGTATCAATAAGTATAGAAATAGATCATATTGAAAAGAAGGTAACAAGAAAAAGTTACTTTGAACACATATATGAACTCCTTGTCATTTGAAAAGTCCCTCGCTTCCTTAAGGTTTACAACCTGCTACAGGTGACCTCTAATTAGTTATTTGATGTACCAAAGCACTGAAACAAAAATAATGACAAAAGGGATAACCTGCCAGTTCTCATTTGTAGTATAAAGCAAGAGGTTGCGTATAGTAATAGATGCCATTGGTGATGCCCTGGCCAACAAGAACGATTGAAATAATATACAAAGGAGCATATGACAACATGTCAGCAATAGAAACAAGTAATTATAATATATATATATATATATATATAGAGAGAGAGAGAGAGAGACAGAGATTACATGTGTAGGTTGACATGCACAACATTCAGTACTATATTATAACATAATCTCAGAAGATAAAAGTAACAAATTCCATACAGTTCTGTTAATATAGACTGCCAGATTAGTATAAAACAAAACGATAAGCATCATCACAAGTCAATTATAAAAGAGCTAAGGCTGTGGCACAAGGGGAATAAACTGAATGTTGGCCTACGTTGACATGAAAAAAGCGACAAAGTCACGATTGAGACGAGAACTAGTAGAAAATACCAAAAAGTAAGTCTTATAAGAGGAGTGTGGATTGTGGAAGATGCCCCAATTTAAAGGATGCAAGAAATTGGTTGGATTCCCACGAGAAAGGAGCAGATAATATATAATCAGAAAAGCAAGTTAGGCGAGGAGAACTCAGATAAGAAATGTACCAAGTTGCTCCCCCCTGACGTCTAGCACCCCCATGAGTCTCAAGTAGGAGATTAACTGTTCGTACTTCTAATGTCATTCCATCTGCAATCTGATAATAATATATTGTGAGTGCTGGACACCATAAAAACTTTAAGGAAATAATTAAAAGCAACATTTATAGCAATATATTGCAAGTGACAGTCTCAGGACTCTTCAGAAATGAAACCAGTGACAACAATCACCAAAATTTTTAAACAATGGATGTTAAGTAAAAAGTTTAATTCTGGATGCAAGCGGACAAGAGACTCCCAAAGCTCGTAAAGAATGGAAATTTTTTGATGGCTTTCAATAACTAAAAGAAGGTAGCTTCCTACCACTGCAAGAACGACCTCTGCAAACATGCCACCCTCAAATTTAAAAGCGAAACCCCCTTTACTGTTTTGGTTTAGCTTGATGAAAGTAGTTGTTGCAAATTTGAATCAACTGTTCTTGGACAGTAACATTCTCATCTCAGCATAAGATATTTGTGTAGATCCATTCCATGCCACTAGAACTAGAAGATTATGTACTTTCACTAATGGTCACTTACTTCCAGTATGTTCTTCTTTGACTGCCTCACTTAACTGCCATGAACTCCGAAAAACTAGCTAACACGTTCAGATTTCTCCATTGAAGAAACATACTCCTCTATATTCTTTTATTATTAATACTATTCTTTCTTTTTGTTTCGCTCAATTTAGGAGCAGATGGATAATCTTCTCCCATTAAGCTCTAAGTTTCTATGCAAGCCTTTTTATAGGGGATAATGCTTATAGTGTCTTCTACTTGTTTACAAATGCATATACAGCTATAATTTTACAATTAGACAATCGACCAGCAATAATAGTAAACAACCAAAATTACACCATTTGGAGAGACTAACCTTGTCTGCAAATCCATATCCACTGCCTTTCGCAGGACTGGATGGCATTTGTGCACTTCAAGATATAAACATGGAGAATAGTGAATCAGGAAAATGATAGTGATGCGCTAAACGATCTATCTACCGGTAAGATCATAATATCATATATTCATATCAAACTAACAGTTACCTATCTGTACTCTTATATGCATCCAAATTGTCATTTTCCTCCAACACTAAATCGAGCTTATCGATTTGCACAACAATTGGCTCGAGTTGAACATTGCTGAAATAAGGGAGCTTAAAAACAAAGCAATCAGATTTTAATTAGATACATGTATGTGTGTATAGAAACGAAATCTAGCAGAACTACGGACATCAATCCTTCCAAACAAATTCTGATTAAAGTTATTATGAATAAGTTGTAGAAGAAGCTACGTACTATAATTTCTAACTTCCCAACTTTTGCAGTCGTGACATTCAATGCCGGAGGCAATCCAAGACTTGCGTGCAAAGCATCACCGTTTATATCTATCAAGATAAAAAAATGTCACTCAAATTGTACAGAATTCTTGCATTGAAGCACAAAAACTAGTAACGCAATACCAAATCCTTGGATCGAGATACCAGAACTAGTAATCCAATACAGAATTCTAGGATCAAAACTATCAACACAAGTTTTGCACATTTGCGTTCAAATCAAGCAAGCTGATGAATGCTAACCTAAATTGGAGAGCTGAACAGTCCGTCCTTGCAACTTGAACTGATCTCTGGTGAAAGATTTAAGCCAGTACTTGAGAGTATACTCCAAAGCCCTCGCCAGTATCGATTCCATGGTTTTCCGTTAGAAGAAACTTCCAGAGCTTGACGGAAACGCCGAGGACGTCGCCGGAGATACTGAGAGTGAGGAGCAGATCAAGGGCGGCGAGGAGTAAAAGTGAATCTCATTGATTGGTGGTGATGGAGGGAGATGGGGAATGAAGGAAGGGAGAATGAGGGGGGGTTTAATGTTAATGTTTTATGGGATCTCGGGGGTGTCGTCAGCAGCTGGTTTTGAGTTTTTTCTTTTGACTGTCAGGAAGTGATCTGTCGGCGTCTTTGGTTTATGGGAGGTCTAAAAAAGTAAAAGTTACTCTTTTCATTATTATTTTTACTTTATAAATATAAATATATATTCTCAACTTATGTTTATTTCATTTATGATTTATAAAGTAAGAATAATTGTGTAGTGGTCTACAGATCAATCATCTTTATTGACTATTTTTTTGGTATAAAAGTAGTGAGAGTTTGTAGACCATCATAAGAATAGTCATCTGATTGAAAATTCAACTTATGAATTTCTGCCATAATTTCCATATATACCAAGATAACATATATAGTATTACTCAATGAAGTTTTGTTTTATTATTATACTTTAGATATTATAATTAAAAACACTTTAAATAAATTACATTTTAGTTATTTTAATGTTTACTAAACTGTTTGTTTCTTTCTGAGTGTACAAAATGTAAAAATATTTGAGTTATGTCATCTGTTTTGTTAATAGTATGGATTATTTTCTTAAGGTCAAAACAAGAAATTAAGAATACAAAAGATATGGATATTTCTTTTCTTTTTTGGGAAAAATTTACATAATAGTAACTAAGTTTGAAAACTATTCTACTAAGATCACCCACCTCTTTATTTCACATTGTGAAATTTTCCATGGATGATCTTAGTGAAACAGTTTTCAAACTTGGTTACTATTTTTGTTTTATAATAACTTGTGATGTTTTCAAAATTGAAATAGGTTTTCAAATTTTGCTGAAAGCCCTTGAAATTCACATTACTATTTATTAAAAAATCTATAAAATTTAAAGAGTGAATAAAGTGTCTAATATATATTGGTCAAAAAATTTGGTGTAATTAATTCATTTATCCACAATTTAATCGGGTTAATTTTTTTAATTTCGATTATCTTTTAATACGTTTAAATTTTTTCTGCAGTTGTGATACTTCGGTAATCTCGTTATAGATTAAGCCTAATAAACATAATACTTATATTCTAAGTTTTATTTAACATATTCTAATAGTTTTTACCGGGCTTAATGCATATAATAATAATAATAAACTTTAATCCAAACTTCTTACTTTGTGTTAGTATAATGACAATAATATATAAACCTGTAAAAGCGAGGTATAAAAAATTAATGATATAAGATGTAGACAATTATACCTTTATTTATGAGATTGTTTTCTAAAACATCCTCCGACTTTCTTTTTAAAAGTAAGGCTATTTAAATAGGTGAAGCTGACAAAATTTTAATTCAAGTTATAACTTGTTGTACTAAAAATAATATACCCCGGCTTCAACCATCTTTTAACAATGTGTTTTCACCATGTTACATGTAATAGCTTCTTTTTTAAAGAATAAATACACACACTAATTAAATTTACTCATAAATCTACTTATTTATCCATTACATGACTCGAACTCTCAACCTCCTAGAAAGAGATACCTTTTTTACAATACCTTTGATTGTTACATGTAATAGCTAACATTACATTTCAATTATGGTACCATATCATCATAATTCTTCAGAAGTCAAATTGATATATAAAATGTTTTTGTTTTAATAAATAAAAAGGAAGAAAATTGATTATTCTTTATTTTGTTTTCATACACTCAACTGAGTATTCTTTATTATTCTTAACAAAAAATATCAATTTTTAAGAAAAAGAAAAAAGAAAATAAGAATAGAGTTATTAAATTTTCTTTAAAAGTCAAAATGACCCTTTGCGCAAGATTTACACAAGCTACTCATCTTATGGTCTACTACCCAAAAGTCTTCTTTGTTTGCGTAGAAGGGTCTCTACTCCAGCCTTTTTTAAAATTGGAGCTTAGTTCAATAGTCTCTCGTGTATAGAAGAACTTGATATATCTCTTTAATCTTTAATCTTTAATTTTTATCTTTAATATATATTAAAAGAATATGATTATGATGTCATAACCTTATTTTTAGAATTTTCCATCAATCATATTTTTTTTATTTTCTTAATTGTCTTTAGAATTAGTTGTTTATACATAAAAAAACTTAAGCATTATATATTGTTCAAGATTTTCATTTGTAGGTGATTTAGTTTTTTAAAATTTATTTTATTTATCATTATATTTATACACGAAGTGTTAAGCTAGTTAGAATAAAAAAGCTAATTAAATTCATGTTTCTTTTTTATGCTCTAGATCTTTGATACGCATTTTCTAAAATTTCTTTTACTCTATTGTTGCACATGTATTTTATCCTTACCTACTTTCATTAACCTTTTGTGTGGTTTTATTTTTTTTGTTTTATTCAATTTCTTTGTTGTTCTTAGGCCATGACCATGCGTACCATATGACCCGAATATTTCATCTTCTCTCTTTCTGTCTCCTAATATATATTATTAAATCTACAACACGTTAAAAATTAAAGTGAACAAAAAGCTTTGTTGTTTAAAAATCCGAATGTTTTTAAAGTGTTCTTGAAAACCACATCTATCGTTATGAGCTACCACCACTATCGTCTTATCAACGTCATCAACTAAGCACCATTGTCACCATCATCACCATCTCAAGGAAAAACCCTAAAAAGAAAAATGGATACATACAATAGAAACTATTGAAAAAAGATTAATATATTACGATGAAATAAATAAAAAGATGGCTACTTGTATTAAGATAATCGAATATACACAATAAAAAATTTCTGAAAATTAGTATATTCAATACAATATTTTACACGTCAGGTACACATGAGATTAGAATGTGCAAAATCTAAAACATATGTATTTTTTTACTTTTTAAAAAGCTTATTAAATACAACGACCTTGTTTAAGGTTTCTTCAAAATTTCGCTTATATCTTCTTGACTTCTTATTCTTTAATTTACACAATCTATATATATATATATTAAAAGAAAATTAAATATGGGAAATCTTCCTTAACTAAATCTCAATTAACCAATAAAATCTCCTTATTTTATCAATTTTGACCAAAATCACTAATTTTGACTACTAATAATAGTAATACCCGCCTATGTATTACAATTGGATAATTTGACCCGTTTTATTATTACACGCGGGTCATAATAACCCGACTTCAAAGATTTCCGCTTTATCGACATTTGCTTTATGTAACACCGGAAAAATCACAAGCCATTTTTTAAAAAAAAAACGCTGCGGAAGCTTAATTTAAACAAATACATTACATATAATCCAATAATTACAAATATACATCACTTGTTCAAACCCAACATCATCTACAACTGTTTTAGTGTTACAAAAATGACTGGCTCGTCTCTTTTAAAACAGAGTATCAGAGTGAGGTCAATTCTTCCTTCTACAACAACAAACACGAACCTGCAAAACATCAACTGAGGGGAATTAGCACAAAGCTAAGTGAGTAGAG
>JAUEJL010100293.1:0-13311 GCA_032274825.1 Drosophyllum lusitanicum
GTTAAGTGTTGAAATGAACTCACATATATGCCATGAATATTCTAATTTAAGTGTTCATTGTGCATATTCACATGTTTTATGCTTAAAGTGTGTTAACTTTGCTAGAAATGGTAGGTTGACATGATTATATATTTGGAAATTTATGTGGCTTAATCTTGAATCCCATGTGTGATTTGAGTTTTGATGATTTTATGACTTCATTGTACCCATTTTCCAGTGTTTATGATCTTAGATGAAAGTCTAGATTGTTTGTGTTGTTGGATCTTTTTGTGTAAAAATGAGGTGTTCTGTCGGATTAGCCCTTGTGGCCATAAGCATTACTGCTTGCGCCCACAAGCATATACCCCCCTTACGGCTGCAAGGATAACTCCTTGCGGCCATAAGGACCTATATTATGTCAATATGCTGTTTTTGATTGTTTTAATTGTTTTTAACCACTTTGACACCTTTTTGGGTTCCGAGGACTACTGGATATGTCATTTGAAAAGATGTATGTTTGTGTAGTTTAATTTGGACGAAATTTGGTGGATCTGCAGTTAAATTCTAGTCTTCATGTCCTAAGTGAAAACTTGGATATGCTATTCCTTGCTTGATCATGTTTGATTGTTGAGTCAAAGTCTCGATAACTTGAGTGATGATTCGTTGCATGATGATGTGATTGTGATAAGTAGTAGAACAACATGCTCTGTGTTTAATTGTTATCTTTGTCAAGTTTTTATTATCTGAATTGTTGTAGTTATTGCCATGACTAGTTAGGATGAGTCAAAAGTTTGAGTGAATCTTTACTTGATTGTTCCGCCTCTCTGCTTCTTTGGTGTTAAATCTGATTTATTTTCTTAGTTTAATTTTTTTAATCATGTCTTTCGCATGCTATTTATCTGCTGATCAAATAATAATGATGATAGAGTATCGATAGTTCTCTGTCCCCGTGGTTCGACATCCGGTCTTACCGAGTCTATAATACTCTCGACCATGTCATACTTGCCTGTGTTGTGTGTAGTGTCTGCTTAGTAAAATTTAAAACTAGTGTGTAACAAAGCTTTTTATCATGGTGCTGTTCACGTTGCTGGTCAGAGTTGGCGACACTGACCGGAGATGGTGGTTGGTGATGGCGGCATGAAGGTGATGGTGACGGTGATGTTGCTGTAGAGAGAGATGAGTAGGTAAATAACACAGAGAACTTTATTAATGTTGATGAATAAGATATTTACTATTTTTAAAAACAATTTAATATTAAATAATGTATAAGATCAATTGTAGTGGGGTAAATAATGTATAAGATCAATTTAATATTAAATAATGTTGATGAATAATATTAATTTAAAATCACAATAGTTTTGTGACTTCGTCAATATGTATAAGATCAATTGTAGTTGGGTAAATTTTGCTCTTCATGACGAGCACAATTTGCTCTGTCAAGTTCGTTGTTCTCTCGTCATCCGCTACGGTGACTTTTTTACTTGCTTGTCACCGTGCAACTTGTTATTCTTTTATAAATTAAGTGATAATGATAATACGAAGGTAGTAATATATGTCATAACTATATTAGTAAAATTTTCTTTAATAAATTAAGTGGGTTTGGTAAAAAATTCCACAAACTCAAACAACCCAGGTCACGAAAATTCAAAATTCTCTTCTTAAACACCAACGACGTCAAAGACCAAGGTAAAAGTTTCGTCATCACTTACTCTGTCTCTGATGAATTTTTTTAAAATCCGACCGGCAACTCATAATCGATTGATCTGTGATGGTTTCTTGTCGATTTCAGATTTTCAGTGCGTATTTTTTTATCTTGATCTGATCTCTGTTACTGTGTGTGTTCATGGCGGCTCCCTTCTTTTCAACGCCTTTCCAACCATTCGTTTATCAGGTAACCCGACTTTCTCATTTACGTTATGTGCTTATACCTCGTTGTATATTATTAACCTCATTCCACTTTACCAAAGCACGAATTGAAGGTCAAATTAAGAACCAGTTTTTATGTGATGTGATTCATTATGTTTTTAAAGCTTTTGCTATGGATTGACGATTATTTCCGTGTTCATAAAGGCTAACAAATTGCAAAAGATAATAGTTGAACCGTTGAAGTGATTACCTTTTGTTTTGAGCGATATGGAACTGATGACGATCGTACTTGACTGTGGTTTACAAGAGCACAATTCGTAGTTTATTTGATGTGAAATTGGGTTGCATGGTTTGGCAAGATTGATGTATATTAGTGTAGGGCTAGTGATGGAGCTGAAATTAAGTTGTAATTTTAAGGGGTAATCAAAGCGTTGGGGACGAAATAAAGTTACCAGTTGAGGTGGCACATGAATTATATATCCTAAAATGTGTAACACTGAAAAATAGTTTGGACATTGTTGCTTATATAAGCATTCTGTTGATCATCTGTTTTTGTGCCTAAATGACCAAGTTGTGACCTTTTTCCTTTAGGATCACCTGTCTCTTACTGTTTGTTTCTGTGAATGGACATGGGCCATATCATATATACTAGTCAAATAAGTTATACTATCTATCTATTGTAGGAATACTAGTGATAACATACCCCCTCATATGTAGCAGTCTACTCTACACTTACATGTAAGAAACTCATTTGATTGATATATTTGGACCTATGCTCATGCTTATAGCGATTCATTTCTTCTTGGGAGTTATATATGTGTGTGTCCGCCTGTCCGGTAGCAGTATCTACTGCAAAACATGCTTATAAGCTTGTTCCTTTTTTGCTGACCTTAATGCAGCATTTATACTTCTAGCAAAAGTAGAATGATTGTTTCTAGCAGTCTAGCTTATGCTTCTTTTATTTACGACACAGTAGACATTATTTACCTTAATAAAAAGTGGAAGCAACCTCTAGTATATAACACCAATGTCCTGACCTCCATTTTGCTTACCTTTTCTACTACTCAACTATTCATATGGGGTTAATGCACACCAGAGCCCACAAGATGATGTTACGCCATTTCAGATTTTGGGTGGTGAAGCTCAGATAGTTCAGGTACTTTTAGCGTCATTAATACTATTGGGAGAATCTTTATCTTATTAACAGAAATTTAAACCCTCACTATCCTGAATCCTGATTTGTCATTGCCAGATTATGTTGAAGCCAGAAGACAAGGTCAGTGCAAAACCAGGTAATTGCTATGAAATAACTAATTAATCATCCATGTATTTTATGCTTCTGTGAACTTAATTCATGCCTATACCCTGAAAAGGAGGCCATGGCAATTTTGGGAACCCTCTAGCGCAAACTGATTGGAATCTACGTATGTATGTATGTATGTATGTATCTACGTATGTATGTATATACGAATGAATGTATGTATCTACGTATCTACGTACGTGTGTGTGCGCGCAAGCACACATGAGTGTATCTATGTGTGTATGTATGTGTTTGTGTGTGTGTGTACAAGCACACATGAGGAAAGACAGACACACGCTTCAACGCTCTACCCTAATTCTTCTCCATGTAATCTTATCGTGCATCATGTCCCGAAGCTCCTCCTTGTCTAGCTTTACTCTACTCTCTCACCTTAGTCTCAGACGACCCCTTCCCCTTGGGCCATTAACAGTAACGGAGTCTACTCTCCCAACTGACATTGACCGTTGTCTCCTTTGAATGTCAAAACATTTGAAGTCTCTCCTCTCCCAATTTAATGGGGATTGGCGCTACCCCTAACTCAGACCACACCACTTTGTATCTTGTGGGCCAAGGTTTTCCTGCAAGACTTACCTTAACATCTTCATCTTTGGAATTTCCAATTTACTCTCTTGTGCCTTTTTTAGCTGCTAACACTCCGCCCCTATAGCATAGCTGGTCTAATCGCCATCCTATTAAATTTACCTTCAACTTTACGCGTACTTTTTTGTCACCCAAAAGCCTTATGTCCACTCTCCACTTCAACCATCCTACCAGTATATGATGGGTCACATCTTCACCTACTTCCCGACTTATGCATTATGGAGCCTAAATAGTTGAAACTCTCCTTTAGGTGGAGTAGGTGTATCTATCTGTGTGTGTATAGAGAAGTTCAACCGATAACCAATTTTTTTGCGAGAACCTTGAGAACATATCTAATCCTTTATTTATTTTCAAATTTAAAAGTGTTACTTTCAAATGCAAAGGGTAGAATGCTACAAGTAAAGTAATACCCTTTCTCGACCCGTTTTCTTTCAACTCTTTTTCATTTGCATGCATGACATCCATTCACGAGAACAAGAAATCGAGTCTTGCTCTTGCTACGTTAACGCTTTTTGTCCCAAAAAGGTTGATTTTGCAGATTCAAAATGTTACTTTCTAGTCAATTGGAGTCAAAGTGATTTTAAAGTTTTAAAATTTTTAAAAAATTGCCGCATTTGAGTTCATGTTTAAAATTAAAATAAAATTTCTATAGTATTAGGCAAAAGCCCTACAATACTCCGGAGTACTTTCAATGAACAATCATTTGATTGTCATTAATGATTTTACTTGTTACTTTGTGAATGCTTCTTGTTTGCTTTAATCTTCCCTTTTTTTGGCTTGGTTCTTGGAACTTGCATATTTTAATGATTACTAAGATTGGATATAGAACATGATGAATGAAGAACTTAAAGGTTAAACAAAAAAAAATGTGTACAGAAAGTAGGATCACATCTGTGTAAAAAATGTGGTTTTGAGATAATGTCCTACCAAAACCATTGAAATTTATGTGTTTTTGTTTAAAAAAGGGATGTTGCATTAGCCAAACTTTAATTTCTTTAATAATTTTAGTGATTTTTACCCACTTATTTTATGAACGCCAAGTACTTGATGAAATGCCCTAAATCCCTAATGATTTCGCAAAATATTTTGGTTCAATAATTTTCTAATCATTTTGTCCTTTTATTATTTACTATTTAGGGCTTATGAGGTATATGTTCATTGATCATGTCCTTTTAGTATTCGAGTATTTATAGGCATGTTTATGGAATCACCATGAAAGATTATATTTTTGTACAATTACTCCAATTGCTCAATGAAATTTCTTAATGAGGATGAAGTTGTGTTGCGAGAAATTTGACGTATCATAATGATACAAATTTGTATGTACTATACAGACTTTGTTGCACATGAGAAAACAGTTTGTTTTGAGGTAAAAGGTATCAGGAAAGATACCTTGTCCTTATAGACCAAAAAAAATTTGCATCAAAAGTTGAATCATTTCTAACACCATGCTAATGATAAGGCATGATACTTTTGTAAACTTTATATGTCTATAGTGCTCATTCTCTGGTACCAACACTCTAATCTGTTATTTTTCACTGCTTAAAGCATTTGGGGATTTCCATCCATCTGTCATGGGAATAGTTTTCAAGCCTTCTTTTGAGCCTTAACCCTAATTTTTTTATTTCTTGCTTCCTCATGAGAGACCATGGTTATAAGTTGATGTTTTGGTTTCAGAAGTTATTAAGCTAGATATTATGTGTATTCTAGATTGAAATAAGGTTTTGTTAGAGGTATGGTGTATATGGAATTTGATATGTTACTTGTGCTCTTTTATTTTAACGTTGTGATAATATTAACGTACGTTTAAACAGAGGAAGGGGCCTATGTTGTACTAATAATTATTCACAGGTTGCATGTGCTATATGTCTGGCTCTATTCAAATGGAAAATGTCTATGCCCCAGAAAACGAAGTGGGAATGTGGCAATGGGTAGTTGGGAAGAATGTGACTAAAACATATTTTCTAAATACTGGTTCAACAGATGGGTTTGTTGGCATTGCTGCACCTTCTCTAGGAAGAATTCTCGGGGTTCGTGATCCTGTGAATATTTAGACTTTTGAATGTGTTTACTTTTTCTTGTTGCTTGAGATTCTTGTTTATGTTAATTCTGTAGGTTGACTTGGCAATGTTTGGCGGTGAAATATTATGCCAGGTACATCTGCCTGTCTTACCTTGTTCACTCAAACACTTGTTTATATGAACTCCTGAACAGGTCTTTATCTGTATTATTATTATTATTATTATTATTATTATTATTATTATTATTATTATTATTATTATTATTATTATTATTTTATTATTATTTTTTTTTCTGTAGCCAGATGCATTTCTTTGTTCCATTGGTGATGTGAGGGTTAGTAACACATTTGATCAGAGGGCCCGTAATGTTGTAGCTGGTGTTGAGGTGAGATACAACACACAGAGTACACACACACATATATATGTATATATAGGATTATAGGGAGGTTCAATCTTTTTCTAAAAGGAGCTTTTCCTGGCAAGGGCTCCTTCGGTAGGTTGAGCGTTTGCTTAGAACCTTAGATGTATGTGGCATACCCATTATAGTAGCTGTTTCCTTACCACTCCCGGTCATCCCTTATTGAAACCCTCATGTGATTAGAACCTAGACCTCTCCTATGGAGAGCCGGTGCCTTACCCGAAACCCAACTTTTTTGCTAGAACCGCAAGAACAAATTTCAGCCTTATATTCCATTTTTAATCATATTGATTTTATATAAATTAAAAGGGCAAAATGATTAATGTTTTTCTCTTAGAACGGTCCTGTTATTGCACATGTGCAATGTGCACTTTCTGTTTATATTGTTGGTTGTAATTGTGCATAAACACTTTGCTATAGTATTGTTGGGTTGCACATGTGCAAATGTGCACTTCTATTGTTCCCAACATGTGCAACCTTTCAGTCAGGTGTAATTAAGATATTAGCAAAAATTAGAAAAAACAAGACGTTGCAATACGGGTGTCAAGTTAAAGTGAATAAAATACTTCTCTTTTATATAGTTTATGTAATTTAGAAACATTATATTTTTTAGTTCTAAAAACTAGTAAAAAGTCGGGGGTAAAACACACAATGATCAAAACATCCTTCTACAATTAGCAATGAACTCCCAACACTTGGATATACGCAAAAGACTCCTGATCAATCATAGCTGTGATTTTTAAATCATTGGTTGACATTGGTTTCTCGCTATGTTGGTTCTTATTGCTTTTGGTGTTTGTAGGGATTCTTGAGACAAAAACTATCTGGACAAGGACTGGCATTTATAGTTGGGGGTGGATCTGGTATGTTGTCTACAACCAGCTGATGGTTACATTAAATCTTTGCTTCTATTATTATTCATCTGGCATGGTATTATATATACTATTATTTATTAGGAAGAATGAATAGTGATTTGTTTGTCATTTTCTGCGCATGTTAGATTATATGTTTGTCTATCTGGCGATATAAACAAATGAAAGCTTGGCAGAGTGGTAAGCTCTTCTAATAATAGAGCTGGGAAAAAAGAGGCCGAAGGTTATGGGTTCAATCCTTACCACTTGCATTTTTCTATTCTTTTAATTTTTTTTATTTATTTTTTAGAATTTATTTTCTTTTGTGATTTTTTTGTATAATGGGTTTGTTTTTTTTTGAACTTTTCTAACGTTTTGGATTTATCTTTTTTTACGTTTTTAAAATTTATTTTATAGCCTTTTTCATTTATTTAGCAAATATGTTTTTTATGGATTTCAGTTTTTATTTTTGTGTTCGATCTTACTTTCATAATTTAGGGAACCACAAAAATTTATAACAAACTTTCATTTTAACATTTCTTTAGTAAATCATTTATCAGACGTACGTGCTATTTAGAGCTAATATATTATTAATTAATATAATATTTGAGTTAATTACATTTTTGATCCTTGTGGTTTGGTGGTTTTTTAAAGTTTTGGTTCCTAACTTTTCATTTTTACGAATTTGGTCTTTAAATAACCAAACCTCTTAAAACTTTGGTCCCAAACTAAAAAGACAAAATTTCCCCTACCCTCTTATTTTATTCATTTTTATTTCCTTATAAAAATTGTTTTTACAAAATAAAAAAATAAAAATTAGGAAATCTTAGATTATCTCATCTCTCTCTCTCACACACACACTCTCTCTCTCTTAACTCTCCCTCCCCAAAAATCCGGTGACCCCTCCGCCCACCACCCTCCACCTCTGTCATCATCGTTGGCCCACCCATCATCACCACCGTCCATAACACTATTCACTTAAAAGACCACCAATACCATCATCACCGTCATCCTAAAACCTAAAAGACCACCATCATCACCACCGTCCACCAAACAAAAACTTAATTGAAAAAATCTGCTAGGAGAAAAACAATCCATACACATGAATCACAGCGTCACCGGCTGAAATAAAACCAAAGGATATATTTGGCTGCACTGAATCAAAAGCGTCAACCACCAACCATCGTTTGACCACCCCATCCCCACCCTTTCTCCCAGCAAATTTGTGTGGGTGGAAATGAAGAACATCGAAACCCAAATTCAAATCCAAATCGAAATCGGTGCTTGTGGAACCGATTCTTGAAATGTTAACAAACGTGAAACCTAGAATCATCCTACACGTTCATTTGTAATGGTGCGGTGAAACCCTGGATCCGGAGAAATCGATTGAGCATGATGAAATGCCAATGAATCGAGATCTGGAAGAAATCGAATGAGGATGATGATACCCTAATGGGGAGAGAGAAGTGAGGGCGTTGGCGGAAATGGCAACGATGGAGATGGTGATGGCCATGGCGGAGATGGCGATTGTAGTGTACGATGGTGACGGTGGTGGAGATCTGCAGAAGAGAGAGGGTTGATGGACAGATCTGGGATGGTAGGGGTTGGGGGATGTGGCAGACGGCGATGAAGATGGTGGTGGTGAGATCTGCACAGAGACAAAGGTGGTTTAGCTTTTTTCATGTAGCGAAATCAAAGTATTATATTTAACTAAAAAAGCAACTTAGCAATAAGAGGTGGTAGATGGAGTGGTAAGAGTGCATTTGTTTTTATCGGGCTACTCAGGTTCTGTTCACTTCATTCTTTTTTTTCCGGGTCCTGCTATCCACACCGTGTCAGTGTGGATAAAAATTCAGAAAAGGTAAGTGGCAACCACAACTCATGCCATTTTTTTCGTTTTTTGGTCTCTCCCAGTCACCTATACTTCCCCGTCTCTCTCAAGTCTCACCTCTAAATAATTCTCCTACCAACCTCAGGCTATTTCCTTCGGTATCTCTCCAACACCGGAAAAGCAGCGAGTTGCCGGAAAAGAATGCTAGAAAAGCATGTCATCCGTGAGAAAGAAGGAAATCTACTCCATGCTTGACGTCTTCATCTCTCTCCCTGGGTTTCGGTTGCTTCACTTCACATGGTGAGGGAGCCGAAGACTGTTTCAGAGGCTCTCGCAATTCTCGGTAAGGTTGCTCACACACACAAATGACACAATACACAGTTTTCTTGTCGTCTCCAGCGAAGGCGGCAACGATGGAGGCGGTTGTCTTGTTGTTTCTAGAGAATGCGGCAATGAAAGCGGCGGCGGTAAGCAAAGGCGGAGAAAGGTTGTCTTCTCTGGTGAAGGCGACGGCGATGGAGGCGGTGTCAAGCAGAGGCGGTGAAAAAGGAACAAGAAGAGAAGCGGTTGTCATGTTGTCGGCGGCAACAATGGAGGCGGTTGTCTTGTCGTTTCCGGAGAAGGTGACAATGATAGAGGCGGTGGTAAGGAGAGAAGGAGAAAGGTTGTCATCTCTGGCGAAGGCGGTGGTGATGGAGATGGTGTTAAGCATAGGCGGAGAAAGAGGAGCAAGAAGAGAAGCGGTTGTCTTGTCGTCTCCGGCGAAAATACCTTTTTAGATAACACCTTTCTGGCAAATGAGACTTCAGTAAGAAAAGTATAAGTCACACTTAGCAAGTGCGACTCCTCCACGTCATAAGTAATTTCATCCGTTCAAATAGCCACACCCTTTTTCCCCCTTCTTCTCATGCTTATTAAATTACAAAAAAACCTTGCACCTCTTTACTATTGTTTTTGAATTTCTTTTCAATTCCTTTGCTGTGTTT
Organism: Drosophyllum lusitanicum; assembly: GCA_032274825.1. Taxonomy (NCBI): domain Eukaryota; kingdom Viridiplantae; phylum Streptophyta; class Magnoliopsida; order Caryophyllales; family Drosophyllaceae; genus Drosophyllum; species Drosophyllum lusitanicum. The sequence continues at coordinate 9,853 of JAUEJL010100293.1, forward strand.
CTCTTTTCTTTCTACTTTTACGTATCTTAGTTTTTTTAATAATTATTATTATTTAAGAAATTAAGAAAAACGAATAAAAAATAAGGGCATAGGCATTTTGGTTTTTTTAGTTTGTCTAGGGACTAAATTCGTAAAAGGTTTGCCATTTAGGGATGAAATATGCAAAAATAAAAAGTTAGGGACTAAAACTGTAAAAACCACTAAAGTACTAAACCACAGGGACCAAAAATGTAATTAACTCTTAATATTATGATGATAGATTTTGAAAACTTCTAGCACTCTAATCTGCTATGCAATTATCTCAGTCAAAAATCAAATATCGGTCAAGGACCGAGATTTGAAATAGGGTTTATCGTGGTGAGATATCGGTGGGATATCGGATTTTTATATTATGTAGAACATATGTATATATAATCAAAATCATAAAAAAATTAAATAAAAAGCATAGAACTCCAAGTCAAAAGAAGAAGGCCTCTATTTGTTGCTTGTACAAGAACGAAACAAGGAAGGGAAATGTGTGTTAATTAGGTTTTAAGGTTGAGAAATAGACTATTAAAGTGGACAGAAGAAAATCTCTGCCTATCTCGGCCAATCTCGGCCAAATCTCGGCTAAATATCGGCCAATCTCGGCGAGAATATTGGTTCCGATATTTACAACCGAGATTTTCAACCAATATTTTTCCTAAGTCCGAGATCCGAGATCTCGCGGAGATCTCGCCGAGATTAACTGCACAGTGTGAGAATGACGCCAAGGAAAACATGTACGTTTTGGGTGTTATCAAAGAGCAAAGAGTTATTTCATCATGATGTTCTTTGCATATTGTATAGTGCTTAAAAGTAGTAAAAAATCAATTTTATTTTGTTCCATTATGATTTAGGTATTTAGTATTGGTAATTGTATTTCTTCATCGGCAGAACTTCAGTCTTTTTCATCTGTATTTCATATCTGGGTTTTCTTCTGTTAAGAAGTTTTGCTGACAAATAGCATAGTTTGATTACTCTGCAGTCCAGTTATTGTACCTATTTAATGAAAATTTCCTTTATAGTAGGTAACTGAATAACATTTGTTTTAGATGACTGGATAACATTTGTTTTACTTGATGCAATATTATGAACTTTGAGAATACATATACACCTAATTTCATGATGACGATTTTCTTAATTTACTTTGAAACCATTGTTTTTCTTTTTTTTTTCCAGAAGAAAACACCAATTACGTATCATCCAACTCATGAGCGAACTCTTCCACCACCTGATCAAGGTAACATAATTATATTTTACTCTTTTTTTGTTTCTTTCTTCACATGAACCACATCAACTTTTTTTTAGGTGCTGTAAAGTTAATATTCTTTTTTTTTAATTTATTAATAATTATATGTTAAATATGATTCCAAAACGAAATTATTACAATAATCATGATTTAGGAGGGTTTATGTGTTTTAATACACTGTGGGCAACGTTTAATCAATTTAAAGTGTCATGTGACAAAAGGAGGTAAATTTGACTTTCATGGCTATGAAACTTTTAACTTTCTTGAGAAGAACATTATTGCTATCCTGAACTTTATGCTACATGCCTAAAAAATAACAATAATTTGTATAATTTTTAAGAGAAGGAAGTTCCAATTTTGAGTTTGAAATTAGTATCAATGACTGTAAACGTCAAATATTAGTTTTTTAGTTGGTTGAAAGTTGCTAGATACTACCTATCAGTAGGGGTGTAAACGAGTCGAATCAAGCTCGAGCTCGACTCGAAATTTTATGTTAAGCTCGAGCTCGGCTCGATAGCTCGACGAGCTTTCATACTTGAAGCTCGAGCTCGGCTCGAAAGGGTACATTTAGCTCGAGCTCGGCTCGAAAAGCTCGAAATAATATAAAAAAATTAAATTCAAAAACCAAATTATTCAAAATATAGATAAAATATGAAATTAATAATTTTTTAATAACTACTTATTATAAATAGTATGTATATAAAGTAGATTTTTTTCAATAAGTACTCTTTTTTAATATGTTTTAATATTAGCCCATCATATATACATATTACATATATAAATATACATATACTATACAAGGCTCGAAAAGCTCGATAAGGACTCGAGCCGAGCTCTTAGAAGCTCGAGCTCGACTCGTTAAATAATTCGAGCTCGTTTTTGGGCTCGAACTCGAACTCGAGCTCGATAAAGTTCGACTCGAACGAGCCGAGCTCGAGTTCGAGCTCGAGTTACTCGATAAAAGCTCGACTCGTTTACACTCATACCTGCAACCCATTGTTCCCACCTGAAAGAAAACCTGTTGCCACAGTTCGAAAGCCATAAAAGATAATATTCCTTTGAATTAAATCTTTAAATTAGAGAAGAAAATTTGTGATATTAGTAATAATATTATTATTTATTTATTTATTTTCTTTTCAGAATTTAAAAGACACAAATATATATATATATGTCCGACATCTTTATTCGAATTGACAAACACCAATAACAAAAAGATAATAAAAAAAGGTTAAAAAGTTCCAAAGGCTCGAATCACATGTGATCATGTGCTTTCTAAACTCGGGACCATATAATGTACATCAAGTCAATGTACAATTCTAGCCCTCAAGGAAGAAGGGTGTACGCAATACATTACATTAAATAAGATAGAGAATGTACAACTTGTGATGCACACTGTACAAGTTTAATATCACCCTCCTGAATTGGAGTTATTCGATTTCAGAATGTTGTACCGTTTTAAATATACACGCTTCAAAACAGAATGCCATTATTTGACCAACCCCCTTTTCTATACAAACATTAACGTACAACTTTTACTATATAAGTTATTCAATTGGTAAGGACAACTTAAAAAGCTTGACGTACAATTCAGTTCAATTTAACTTAACTAATTGAATTCAAGTCTGTTTCAGTAAGTTTTAATGTTTTTTTTAATTTACTAGCTTATCCGACCCGCTTTACGAGCTCAAGGCGACCATCCTCTTTACGAATAGTCTGAAGTCATCAGAGGTGAACCTCCGTGACCACAAAGAGGAAATTTGGTTGCACTTATATTCCCATATGTTTTACATAATTCGAAGAAATAAAATTGATTTATTTTTCATCAATCCCACATATAGAATTGACTTTTAATTACTTGAGGGAATGTAAACATTTCAAAGAATAAGATTCTATTAAAAAACAAGTTTACCAAATGTAACATAACACGAAATTTCAATTACATTTCATTTTTTCGAATTCTATAAAACAAACGAAATCTAAGGGCTGTTTGGTTGGAGGGAATTCTTGGGAATTTGTAGGAATTGGAATCCAAGTCCTAGACATTCCCATGTTTGGTTTACCTTTTATCTATGAAATTGAAATCTAGGTATGGAAAACTTTCCCTTCACCAAAGGAATTCAAATTCCTTCCATTTAGCTAAGGAATTCAAATTCCTTCCTACATGCTCACCGGAGACAACATGCGACCGG